>OY804590.1:48264092-48508448 GCA_963680875.1 Bathymodiolus brooksi | reverse complement strand
GTATAAGCCACCCCCCATACTAAATCAATCCCATACATGAACCACTCTTCTATGTCAGACTGTAATAATCAATCATATCATCATGAACCACTCTTCTATCATACTGTATAATCAATCATATCATCATGAACCACTCTTCTATCATACTGTATAATCAATCATATCATCATGAACCACTCTTCTATCATACTGTATAATCAATCATATCATCATGAACCACTCTTCTATCATACTGTATAATCAATCATATCATCATGAACCACTCTTCTATCATACTGTATAATCAATCATATCATCATGAACCACTCTTCTATCATACTGTATAATCAATCACATCATCATGAACCACTCTTCTATCATACTGTATAATCAATCATATCATCATGAACCACTCTTCTATCATACTGTATAATCAATCATATCATCATGAACCACTCTTCTATCATACTGTATAATCAATCATATCATCATGAACCACTCTTCTATCATACTGTATAATCAATCATATCATCATGAACCACTCTTCTATCATACTGTATAATCAATCATATCATCATGAACCACTCTTCTATCATACTGTATAATCAATCAATATCATCATGAACCACTCTTCTATCATACTGTATAATCAATCATATCATCATGAACCACTCTTCTATCATACTGTATAATCAATCATATCATCATGAACCACTCTTCTATCATACTGTATAATCAATCATATCATCATGAACCACTCTTCTATCATACTGTATAATCAATCACATCATCATGAACCACTCTTCTATCATACTGTATAATCAATCATATCATCATGAACCACTCTTCTATCATACTGTATAATCAATCATATCATCATGAACCACTCTTCTATCATACTGTATAATCAATCATATCATCATGAACCACTCTTCTATCATACTGTATAATCAATCATATCATCATGAACCACTCTTCTATCATACTGTATAATCAATCATATCATCATGAACCACTCTTCTATCATACTGTATAATCAATCATATCATCATGAACCACTCTTCTATCATACTGTATAATCAATCATATCATCATGAACCACTCTTCTATCATACTGTATAATCAATCACATCATCATGAACCACTCTTCTATCATACTGTATAATCAATCATATCATCATGAACCACTCTTCTATCATACTGTATAATCAATCATATCATCATGAACCACTCTTCTATCATACTGTATAATCAATCATATCATCATGAACCACTCTTCTATCATACTGTATAATCAATCATATCATCATGAACCACTCTTCTATCATACTGTATAATCAATCATATCATCATGAACCACTCTTCTATCATACTGTATAATCAATCATATCATCATGAACCACTCTTCTATCATACTGTATAATCAATCATATCATCATGAACCACTCTTCTATCATACTGTATAATCAATCATATCATCATGAACCACTCTTCTATCATACTGTATAATCAATCATATCATCATGAACCACTCTTCTATCATACTGTATAATCAATCATATCATCATGAACCACTCTTCTATCATACTGTATAATCAATCATATCATCATGAACCACTCTTCTATCATACTGTATAATCAATCATATCATCATGAACCACTCTTCTATCATACTGTATAATCAATCATATCATCATGAACCACTCTTCTATCATACTGTATAATCAATCATATCATCATGAACCACTCTTCTATCATACTGTATAATCAATCATATCATCATGAACCACTCTTCTATCATACTGTATAATCAATCATATCATCATGAACCACTCTTCTATCATACTGTATAATCAATCACATCATCATGAACCACTCTTCTATCATACTGTATAATCAATCATATCATCATGAACCACTCTTCTATCATACTGTATAATCAATCATATCATCATGAACCACTCTTCTATCATACTGTATAATCAATCATATCATCATGAACCACTCTTCTATCATACTGTATAATCAATCATATCATCATGAACCACTCTTCTATCATACTGTATAATCAATCATATCATCATGAACCACTCTTCTATCATACTGTATAATCAATCATATCATCATGAACCACTCTTCTATCATACTGTATAATCAATCACATCATCATGAACCACTCTTCTATCATACTGTATAATCAATCACATCATCATGAACCACTCTTCTATTCATACTGTATAATCAATCATATCATCATGAACCACTCTTCTATCATACTGTATAATCAATCATATCATCATGAACCACTCTTCTATCATACTGTATAATCAATCATATCATCATGAACCACTCTTCTATCATACTGTATAATCAATCATATCATCATGAACCACTCTTCTATCATACTGTATAATCAATCATATCATCATGAACCACTCTTCTATCATACTGTATAATCAATCACATCATCATGAACCACTCTTCTATCATACTGTATAATCAATCACATCATCATGAACCACTCTTCTATCATACTGTATAATCAATCACATCATCATGAACCACTCTTCTATCATACTGTATAATCAATCACATCATCATGAACCACTCTTCTATCATACTGTATAATCAATCACATCATCATGAACCACTCTTCTATCATACTGTATAATCAATCATATCATCATGAACCACTCTTCTATCATACTGTATAATCAATCATATCATCATGAACCACTCTTCTATCATACTGTATAATCAATCATATCATCATGAACCACTCTTCTATCATACTGTATAATCAATCACATCATCATGAACCACTCTTCTATCATACTGTATAATCAATCATATCATCATGAACCACTCTTCTATCATACTGTATAATCAATCACATCATCATGAACCACTCTTCTATCATACTGTATAATCAATCATATCATCATGAACCACTCTTCTATCATACTGTATAATCAATCACATCATCATGAACCACTCTTCTATCATACTGTATAATCAATCACATCATCATGAACCACTCTTCTATCATACTGTATAATCAATCACATCATCATGAACCACTCTTCTATCATACTGTATAATCAATCATATCATCATGAACCACTCTTCTATCATACTGTATAATCAATCACATCATCATGAACCACTCTTCTATCATACTGTATAATCAATCATATCATCATGAACCACTCTTCTATCATACTGTATAATCAATCATATCATCATGAACCACTCTTCTATCATACTGTATAATCAATCATATCATCATGAACCACTCTTCTATCATACTGTATAATCAATCATATCATCATGAACCACTCTTCTATCATACTGTATAATCAATCATATCATCATGAACCACTCTTCTATCATACTGTATAATCAATCATATCATCATGAACCACTCTTCTATCATACTGTATAATCAATCATATCATCATGAACCACTCTTCTATCATACTGTATAATCAATCATATCATCATGAACCACTCTTCTATCATACTGTATAATCAATCATATCATCATGAACCACTCTTCTATCATACTGTATAATCAATCACATCATCATGAACCACTCTTCTATCATACTGTATAATCAATCATATCATCATGAACCACTCTTCTATCATACTGTATAATCAATCATATCATCATGAACCACTCTTCTATCATACTGTATAATCAATCATATCATCATGAACCACTCTTCTATCATACTGTATAATCAATCATATCATCATGAACCACTCTTCTATCATACTGTATAATCAATCATATCATCATGAACCACTCTTCTATCATACTGTATAATCAATCATATCATCATGAACCACTCTTCTATCATACTGTATAATCAATCATATCATCATGAACCACTCTTCTATCATACTGTATAATCAATCATATCATCAAAGTCTAAACACAGAAATAACAACAAAGAAACCTAAGGAAAACTAGGTCCTGGCTTGTACATATATTTAATTTGATTGTGTTCAGACTGGTGAGAGAAATCATGGTAGATTCAATAATAAATGACAATTTTAACTTACTGTAATCTGAGTATGTTTCCTAATGTAATGGTTTGCCAGCTTCCCTGAGTAAACTCCAACAAAGTTACATTAATATTTCTCCTTTCTAAACCAATACTGACTCGGTAGCTACAGGGGTCAACCAAAACAAACACTTCCATCTTTTTACCGAGATAACTAATGTCTGAACAACACTGTGCTCCAGTACAATAATCTGGTAATCTACACTTGGTGTAAGCTGGCAGTTGTCCCAAAGTAACTGATTCCCCGCAAGCTACAATGAACAAACAGTTAAAACAGAAATTAGTAATTAGTTAATCTTAATCTTATACAGTGAGACCTGTCTAAACCGAACCCTGAGTAAACCAAAAACCTGCCTAAACCAAACCCTGAGTAAACCAAAAACCTGCCTAAACCAAATCCTGAGTAAACCTAAAACCTGTCTGAACCAAACCCTGAGTAAACCAAAAACCTGCCTAAACCAAACCCTGAGTAAACCCAAAACCTGCCTAAACCAAACCCTGAGTAAACCAAAAACCTGCCTAAACCAAACCCTGAGTAAACCAAAAACCTGCCTAAACCAAATCCTGAGTAAACCTAAAACCTGTCTGAACCAAACCCTGAGTAAACCAAAAACCTTCCTAAACCAAATCCTGAGTAAACCAAAAACCTGCCTAAACCAAACCCTGAGTAAACCAAAAACCTGCCTAAACCAAATCCTGAGTAAACCAAAAACCTGCCTAAACCAAACCCTGAGTAAACCAAAAACCTTCCTATACCAAACCCTGAGTAAACCAAAAACCTTCCTAAACCAAATCCTGAGTAAACCAAAAACCTGCCTAATCCAGACAGACTTTACAGTCCCATTTACTAAATATCTAGCTATGTAATTTGAACCTGTGTAAACCAAATACCTGTCTTAAAACTGAACAAATTCTTAAGTCCCAAAAGGGTTCGGTTTAGACAGGTTTTACTGTATCATAATTTTCTGACTTTAGATCAAGATGATATTAGTTGGAAAAGACAATTTTTGTATTATAAGCTTATTGCAAATAAATGCATCAACCTACAGTTTACAAAATGCAGTAAGTTTACTGTATAATTAAAAGTTTCACTCATTAAATTTATTTGATCAGCAATATATTTAGCATTTTAAAACAAAATATACTTTGGATGTTTCTTTGTAACTTTATATATATTTTAAGCATTTAAAAAAAAAATATGATTAATTCCAAAATCTAAAAATAGTATAACAAAAATAATTTCAATATTTCCATGTATTATGTGGAATTTGAATTGGAATTTTGGTGCTTAACCCCACTTTCAGCAATATTTCAGCTATATCATGGCGATGTATTATGTGGAAGTGAAGACATAGTTGATTACCTCATTTGTAAAAGGTGTATTACCTGTATTATCCCAGCCTTTAGAAGTAGTAGAATAGCTGGAGAAATCACACTGTGGATCTTTAAGGAATCCAGCAATCTCTAACTCTTCCATCATTAAATCAACTGCCCAACTTGGAAGTTGGTTAACATTAGTGTTCACATCTAGGTCACCCATGTATTTTACCATTGAAAAGTCTGGAAAAAAGGAAAGAAAAAATTACTTATGAAGAATTGATAAGAATTTCTGTATTAAAATAAAGTAAAATCTATTTGTGGTGAAGTTGAGTGTTCTAAAACATCTACAGTATAATCAGATTTGGTCCATATCTTAACTGCAATATGTCCATGGAAATGAAATGTTTAACACATTATCAATGGACAGCTTAAACTTTCAACTCAATTTCATAGAAAGCGGGAATCTAAAAGTTGCTATTCAGAGTTAGCTCTCAAGTTTTTGTTATTGAAGTTTAATATTTTTTTCAACAGAAGAAATCAAGAATTTTATACAACCTTGAAAATCAGATAAAATGATGATAGTAGAAACTCACCAGGAATGGCATACTGCTCATTGTAGTTACATGTTGTCTTGGGTAGTTTAATGTCAGATAGTATTACATGTTTGACGAGACAAGTTGCACTGTAACATACATCTATCTCCAAGTTGACAACAAAAATTTTCTCACTCTTAAAATCGATTACTTTATATCTGTAATAAAATATTCACAAATAATTCAGTATATTGCACATCTTATAAAGCTAATTTTGTTATGTTCCAGCTGAATGAGACAGAAAATTCTATTTAAAATCAAACATTATTTTTGACACAAGAAGAAATGTAATCATATCTATTATACCATATCTATTATACCATATGTGTTATATCTTTCCTTGCTTTCCTTTTCCAATAAGTTTGAGAGCCCGGGTGGCTCAATGAGTTAGGTAGTTGTAGGGCTCGGGTGGCTCAATAAGTTAGGCAGTTGTAGGGCCCAGGTGGCTCAATGAGTTAGGTAGTTGTAGGGCCTGGGTGGCTCAATGAGTTAGGTAGTTGTAGGGCCCGGGTGGCTCAATGAGTTAGGTAGTTGTAGGGCCTGGGTGGTTCAATGAGTTAGGTAGTTGTAGGGCTCGGGTGGCTCAATGAGTTAGGTAGTTGTAGGGCTCGGGTGGCTCAATGAGTTAGGTAGTTGTAGGGCCCGGGTGGCTCAATGAGTTAGGTAGTTGTAGGGCTCGGGTGGCTCAATGAGTTAGGTAGTTGTAGGGCCCGGGTGGCTCAATGAGTTAGGTAGTTGTAGGGCTCGGCTGGCTCAATGAGTTAGGTAGTTGTAGGGCTCGGGTGGCTCAATGAGTTAGGTAGTTGTAGGGCCCGGGTGGCTCAATGAGTTAGGTAGTTGTAGGGCCCGGGTGGCTCAATGAGTTAGGTAGTTGTAGGGCTCGGGTGGCTCAATGAGTTAGGTAGTTGTAGGGCCCGGGTGGCTCAATGAGTTAGGTAGTTGTAGGGCCTGGGTGGCTCAATGAGTTAGGTAGTTGTAGGGCTCGGGTGGCTCAATGAGTTAGGTAGTTGTAGGGCTGGGGTGGCTCAATGAGTTAGGTAGTTGTAGGGCTCGGGTGGCTCAATGAGTTAGGTAGTTGTAGGGCTCGGGTGGCTCAATGAGTTAGGTAGTTGTAGGGCCCGGGTGGCTCAATGAGTTAGGTAGTTGTAGGGCCCGGGTGGCTCAATGAGTTAGGTAGTTGTAGGGCTCGGGTGGCTCAATGAGTTAGGTAGTTGTAGGGCCCGGGTGGCTCAATGAGTTAGGTAGTTGTAGGGCCCGGGTGGCTCAATGAGTTAGGTAGTTGTAGGGCTCGGGTGGCTCAATGAGTTAGGTAGTTGTAGGGCTCGGGTGGCTCAATGAGTTAGGTAGTTGTAGGGCTCGGGTGGCTCAATGAGTTAGGTAGTTGTAGGGCCTGGGTGGCTCAATGAGTTAGGTAGTTGTAGGGCTCGGGTGGCCCAATGAGTTAGGTAGTTGTAGGGCCCGGGTGGCTCAATGAGTTAGGTAGTTGTAGGGCTCGGGTGGCTCAATGAGTTAGGTAGTTGTAGGGCTCAGGTGGCTCAATGAGTTAGGTAGTTGTAGGGCCCGGGTGGCTCAATGAGTTAGGTAGTTGTAGGGCCTGGGTGGCTCAATGAGTTAGGTAGTTGTAGGGCTCGGGTGGCTCAATGAGTTAGGTAGTTGTAGGGCCCGGGTGGCTCAATGAGTTAGGTAGTTGTAGGGCCCGGGTGGCTCAATGAGTTAGGTAGTTGTAGGGCCCGGGTGGCTCAATGAGTTAGGTAGTTGTAGGGCTCGGGTGGCTCAATGAGCTTGGTAGTTGTAGGGCCCGGGTGGCTCAATGAGTTAGGTAGTTGTAGGGCCCGGGTGGCTCAATGAGTTAGGTAGTTGTAGGGCCCGGGTGGCTCAATGAGTTAGGTAGTTGTAGGGCCCGGGTGGCTCAATGAGTTAGGTAGTTGTAGGGCTCGGGTGGCTCAATGAGTTAGGTAGTTGTATGGCCCGGGTGGCTCAATGAGTTAGGTAGTTGTAGGGCCCGGGTGGCTCAATGAGTTAGGTAGTTGTAGGGCCCGGGTGGCTCAATGAGTTAGGTAGTTGTAGGGCTCGGGTGGCTCAATGAGTTAGGTAGTTGTAGGGCTCGGCTGGCTCAATGAGTTAGGTAGTTGTAGGGCTCGGGTGGCTCAATGAGTTAGGTAGTTGTAGGGCTCGGGTGGCTCAATGAGTTAGGTAGTTGTAGGGCCCGGGTGGCTCAATGAGTTAGGTAGTTGTAAGGCCCGGGTGGCTCAATGAGTTAGGTAGTTGTAGGGCCCAGGTGGCTCAATGAGTTAGGTAGTTGTAGGGCTCGGGTGGCTCAATGAGTTAGGTAGTTGTAGGGCTCGGGTGGCTCAATGAGTTAGGTAGTTGTAGGGCTCGGGTGGCTCAATGAGTTAGGTAGTTGTAGGGCCCGGGTGGCTCAATGAGTTAGGTAGTTGTAGGGCCCGGGTGGCTCAATGAGTTAGGTAGTTGTAGGGCTCGGGTGGCTCAATGAGTTAGGTAGTTGTAGGGCCCGGGTGGCTCAATGAGTTAGGTAGTTGTAGGGCCCGGGTGGCTCAATGAGTTAGGTAGTTGTAGGGCTCGGGTGGCTCAATGAGTTAGGTAGTTGTAGGGCCCGGGTGGCTCAATGAGTTAGGTAGTTGTAGGGCCCGGGTGGCTCAATGAGTTAGGTAGTTGTAGGGCTCGGGTGGCTCAATGAGTTAGGTAGTTGTAGGGCTCGGGTGGCTCAATGAGTTAGGTAGTTGTAGGGCCCGGGTGGCTCAATGAGTTAGGTAGTTGTAGGGCCCGGGTGGCTCAATGAGTTAGGTAGTTGTAGGGCTCGGGTGGCTCAATGAGTTAGGTAGTTGTAGGGCCCGGGTGGCTCAATGAGTTAGGTAGTTGTAGGGCCCGGGTGGCTCAATGAGTTAGGTAGTTGTAGGGCTCGGGTGGCTCAATGAGTTAGGTAGTTGTAGGGCTCGGGTGGCTCAATGAGTTAGGTAGTTGTAGGGCTCGGGTGGCTCAATGAGTTAGGTAGTTGTAGGGCCTGGGTGGCTCAATGAGTTAGGTAGTTGTAGGGCTCGGGTGGCCCAATGAGTTAGGTAGTTGTAGGGCCCGGGTGGCTCAATGAGTTAGGTAGTTGTAGGGCTCGGGTGGCTCAATGAGTTAGGTAGTTGTAGGGCTCAGGTGGCTCAATGAGTTAGGTAGTTGTAGGGCCCGGGTGGCTCAATGAGTTAGGTAGTTGTAGGGCCTGGGTGGCTCAATGAGTTAGGTAGTTGTAGGGCTCGGGTGGCTCAATGAGTTAGGTAGTTGTAGGGCCCGGGTGGCTCAATGAGTTAGGTAGTTGTAGGGCCCGGGTGGCTCAATGAGTTAGGTAGTTGTAGGGCCCGGGTGGCTCAATGAGTTAGGTAGTTGTAGGGCTCGGGTGGCTCAATGAGCTTGGTAGTTGTAGGGCCCGGGTGGCTCAATGAGTTAGGTAGTTGTAGGGCCCGGGTGGCTCAATGAGTTAGGTAGTTGTAGGGCCCGGGTGGCTCAATGAGTTAGGTAGTTGTAGGGCCCGGGTGGCTCAATGAGTTAGGTAGTTGTAGGGCTCGGGTGGCTCAATGAGTTAGGTAGTTGTATGGCCCGGGTGGCTCAATGAGTTAGGTAGTTGTAGGGCCCGGGTGGCTCAATGAGTTAGGTAGTTGTAGGGCCCGGGTGGCTCAATGAGTTAGGTAGTTGTAGGGCTCGGGTGGCTCAATGAGTTAGGTAGTTGTAGGGCTCGGCTGGCTCAATGAGTTAGGTAGTTGTAGGGCTCGGGTGGCTCAATGAGTTAGGTAGTTGTAGGGCTCGGGTGGCTCAATGAGTTAGGTAGTTGTAGGGCCCGGGTGGCTCAATGAGTTAGGTAGTTGTAAGGCCCGGGTGGCTCAATGAGTTAGGTAGTTGTAGGGCCCAGGTGGCTCAATGAGTTAGGTAGTTGTAGGGCTCGGGTGGCTCAATGAGTTAGGTAGTTGTAGGGCTCGGGTGGCTCAATGAGTTAGGTAGTTGTAGGGCTCGGGTGGCTCAATGAGTTAGGTAGTTGTAGGGCCCGGGTGGCTCAATGAGTTAGGTAGTTGTAGGGACCGGGTGGCTCAATGAGTTAGGTAGTTGTAGGGCTCGGGTGGCTCAATGAGTTAGGTAGTTGTAGGGCCCGGGTGGCTCAATGAGTTAGGTAGTTGTAGGGCCCGGGTGGCTCAATGAGTTAGGTAGTTGTAGGGCCCGGGTGGCTCAATGAGTTAGGTAGTTGTAGGGCCCGGGTGGCTCAATGAGTTAGGTAGTTGTAGGGCTCGGGTGGCTCAATGAGTTAGGTAGTTGTAGGGCCCGGGTGGCTCAATGAGTTAGGTAGTTGTAGGGCCCGGGTGGCTCAATGAGTTAGGTAGTTGTAGGGCTCGGGTGGCTCAATGAGTTAGGTAGTTGTAGGGCTCGGGTGGCTCAATGAGTTAGGTAGTTGTAGGGCTCGGGTGGCTCAATGAGTTAGGTAGTTGTAGGGCCTGGGTGGCTCAATGAGTTAGGTAGTTGTAGGGCTCGGGTGGCCCAATGAGTTAGGTAGTTGTAGGGCCCGGGTGGCTCAATGAGTTAGGTAGTTGTAGGGCTCGGGTGGCTCAATGAGTTAGGTAGTTGTAGGGCTCAGGTGGCTCAATGAGTTAGGTAGTTGTAGGGCCCGGGTGGCTCAATGAGTTAGGTAGTTGTAGGGCCTGGGTGGCTCAATGAGTTAGGTAGTTGTAGGGCTCGGGTGGCTCAATGAGTTAGGTAGTTGTAGGGCCCGGGTGGCTCAATGAGTTAGGTAGTTGTAGGGCCCGGGTGGCTCAATGAGTTAGGTAGTTGTAAGGCCCGGGTGGCTCAATGAGTTAGGTAGTTGTAGGGCTCGGGTGGCTCAATGAGCTTGGTAGTTGTAGGGCCCGGGTGGCTCAATGAGTTAGGTAGTTGTAGGGCCCGGGTGGCTCAATGAGTTAGGTAGTTGTAGGGCCCGGGTGGCTCAATGAGTTAGGTAGTTGTAGGGCCCGGGTGGCTCAATGAGTTAGGTAGTTGTAGGGCTCGGGTGGCACAATGAGTTAGGTAGTTGTATGGCCCGGGTGGCTCAATGAGTTAGGTAGTTGTAGGGCCCGGGTGGCTCAATGAGTTAGGTAGTTGTAGGGCCCGGGTGGCTCAATGAGTTAGGTAGTTGTAGGGCTCGGGTGGCTCAATGAGTTAGGTAGTTGTAGGGCTCGGCTGGCTCAATGAGTTAGGTAGTTGTAGGGCTCGGGTGGCTCAATGAGTTAGGTAGTTGTAGGGCTCGGGTGGCTCAATGAGTTAGGTAGTTGTAGGGCCCGGGTGGCTCAATGAGTTAGGTAGTTGTAAGGCCCGGGTGGCTCAATGAGTTAGGTAGTTGTAGGGCCCAGGTGGCTCAATGAGTTAGGTAGTTGTAGGGCTCGGGTGGCTCAATGAGTTAGGTAGTTGTAGGGCTCGGGTGGCTCAATGAGTTAGGTAGTTGTAGGGCTCGGGTGGCTCAATGAGTTAGGTAGTTGTAGGGCCCGGGTGGCTCAATGAGTTAGGTAGTTGTAGGGCCCGGGTGGCTCAATGAGTTAGGTAGTTGTAGGGCTCGGGTGGCTCAATGAGTTAGGTAGTTGTAGGGCCCGGGTGGCTCAATGAGTTAGGTAGTTGTAGGGCCCGGGTGGCTCAATGAGTTAGGTAGTTGTAGGGCTCGGGTGGCTCAATGAGTTAGGTAGTTGTAGGGCTCGGGTGGCTCAATGAGTTAGGTAGTTGTAGGGCCTGGGTGGCTCAATGAGTTAGGTAGTTGTAGGGCTCGGGTGGCCCAATGAGTTAGGTAGTTGTAGGGCCCGGGTGGCTCAATGAGTTAGGTAGTTGTAGGGCTCGGGTGGCTCAATGAGTTAGGTAGTTGTAAGGCTCAGGTGGCTCAATGAGTTAGGTAGTTGTAGGGCCCGGGTGGCTCAATGAGTTAGGTAGTTGTAGGGCCTGGGTGGCTCAATGAGTTAGGTAGTTGTAGGGCTCGGGTGGCTCAATGAGTTAGGTAGTTGTAGGGCCCGGGTGGCTCAATGAGTTAGGTAGTTGTAGGGCCCGGGTGGCTCAATGAGTTAGGTAGTTGTAGGGCCCGGGTGGCTCAATGAGTTAGGTAGTTGTAGGGCTCGGGTGGCTCAATGAGTTAGGTAGTTGTAGGGCTCGGCTGGCTCAATGAGTTAGGTAGTTGTAGGGCTCGGGTGGCTCAATGAGTTAGGTAGTTGTAGGGCTCGGGTGGCTCAATGAGTTAGGTAGTTGTAGGGCCCGGGTGGCTCAATGAGTTAGGTAGTTGTAAGGCCCGGGTGGCTCAATGAGTTAGGTAGTTGTAGGGCCCAGGTGGCTCAATGAGTTAGGTAGTTGTAGGGCTCGGGTGGCTCAATGAGTTAGGTAGTTGTAGGGCTCGGGTGGCTCAATGAGTTAGGTAGTTGTAGGGCTCGGGTGGCTCAATGAGTTAGGTAGTTGTAGGGCCCGGGTGGCTCAATGAGTTAGGTAGTTGTAGGGCCCGGGTGGCTCAATGAGTTAGGTAGTTGTAGGGCTCGGGTGGCTCAATGAGTTAGGTAGTTGTAGGGCCCGGGTGGCTCAATGAGTTAGGTAGTTGTAGGGTTCGGGTGGCTCAATGAGTTAGGTAGTTGTAGGGCCCGGGTGGCTCAATGAGTTAGGTAGTTGTAGGGCCCGGGTGGCTCAATGAGTTAGGTAGTTGTAGGGCTCGGGTGGCTCAATGAGTTAGGTAGTTGTAGGGCTCGGGTGGCTCAATGAGTTAGGTAGTTGTAGGGCTCGGGTGGCTCAATGAGTTAGGTAGTTGTAGGGCCTGGGTGGCTCAATGAGTTAGGTAGTTGTAGGGCTCGGGTGGCCCAATGAGTTAGGTAGTTGTAGGGCCCGGGTGGCTCAATGAGTTAGGTAGTTGTAGGGCTCGGGTGGCTCAATGAGTTAGGTAGTTGTAGGGCTCAGGTGGCTCAATGAGTTAGGTAGTTGTAGGGCCCGGGTGGCTCAATGAGTTAGGTAGTTGTAGGGCCTGGGTGGCTCAATGAGTTAGGTAGTTGTAGGGCTCGGGTGGCTCAATGAGTTAGGTAGTTGTAGGGCCCGGGTGGCTCAATGAGTTAGGTAGTTGTAGGGCCCGGGTGGCTCAATGAGTTAGGTAGTTGTAGGGCCCGGGTGGCTCAATGAGTTAGGTAGTTGTAGGGCTCGGGTGGCTCAATGAGCTTGGTAGTTGTAGGGCCCGGGTGGCTCAATGAGTTAGGTAGTTGTAGGGCCCGGGTGGCTCAATGAGTTAGGTAGTTGTAGGGCCCGGGTGGCTCAATGAGTTAGGTAGTTGTAGGGCCCGGGTGGCTCAATGAGTTAGGTAGTTGTAGGGCTCGGGTGGCTCAATGAGTTAGGTAGTTGTATGGCCCGGGTGGCTCAATGAGTTAGGTAGTTGTAGGGCCCGGGTGGCTCAATGAGTTAGGTAGTTGTAGGGCCCGGGTGGCTCAATGAGTTAGGTAGTTGTAGGGCTCGGGTGGCTCAATGAGTTAGGTAGTTGTAGGGCTCGGGTGGCTCAATGAGTTAGGTAGTTGTAGGGCTCGGGTGGCTCAATGAGTTAGGTAGTTGTAGGGCCCGGGTGGCTCAATGAGTTAGGTAGTTGTAAGGCCCGGGTGGCTCAATGAGTTAGGTAGTTGTAGGGCCCAGGTGGCTCAATGAGTTAGGTAGTTGTAGGGCTCGGGTGGCTCAATGAGTTAGGTAGTTGTAGGGCTCGGGTGGCTCAATGAGTTAGGTAGTTGTAGGGCTCGGGTGGCTCAATGAGTTAGGTAGTTGTAGGGCCCGGGTGGCTCAATGAGTTAGGTAGTTGTAGGGCCCGGGTGGCTCAATGAGTTAGGTAGTTGTAGGGCTCGGGTGGCTCAATGAGTTAGGTAGTTGTAGGGCCCGGGTGGCTCAATGAGTTAGGTAGTTGTAGGGCCCGGGTGGCTCAATGAGTTAGGTAGTTGTAGGGCTCGGGTGGCTCAATGAGTTAGGTAGTTGTAGGGCTCGGGTGGCTCAATGAGTTAGGTAGTTGTAGGGCCTGGGTGGCTCAATGAGTTAGGTAGTTGTAGGGCTCGGGTGGCCCAATGAGTTAGGTAGTTGTAGGGCCCGGGTGGCTCAATGAGTTAGGTAGTTGTAGGGCTCGGGTGGCTCAATGAGTTAGGTAGTTGTAAGGCTCAGGTGGCTCAATGAGTTAGGTAGTTGTAGGGCCCGGGTGGCTCAATGAGTTAGGTAGTTGTAGGGCCTGGGTGGCTCAATGAGTTAGGTAGTTGTAGGGCTCGGGTGGCTCAATGAGTTAGGTAGTTGTAGGGCCCGGGTGGCTCAATGAGTTAGGTAGTTGTAGGGCCCGGGTGGCTCAATGAGTTAGGTAGTTGTAGGGCCCGGGTGGCTCAATGAGTTAGGTAGTTGTAGGGCTCGGGTGGCTCAATGAGTTAGGTAGTTGTAGGGCTCGGCTGGCTCAATGAGTTAGGTAGTTGTAGGGCTCGGGTGGCTCAATGAGTTAGGTAGTTGTAGGGCTCGGGTGGCTCAATGAGTTAGGTAGTTGTAGGGCCCGGGTGGCTCAATGAGTTAGGTAGTTGTAAGGCCCGGGTGGCTCAATGAGTTAGGTAGTTGTAGGGCCCAGGTGGCTCAATGAGTTAGGTAGTTGTAGGGCTCGGGTGGCTCAATGAGTTAGGTAGTTGTAGGGCTCGGGTGGCTCAATGAGTTAGGTAGTTGTAGGGCTCGGGTGGCTCAATGAGTTAGGTAGTTGTAGGGCCCGGGTGGCTCAATGAGTTAGGTAGTTGTAGGGCCCGGGTGGCTCAATGAGTTAGGTAGTTGTAGGGCTCGGGTGGCTCAATGAGTTAGGTAGTTGTAGGGCCCGGGTGGCTCAATGAGTTAGGTAGTTGTAGGGCCCGGGTGGCTCAATGAGTTAGGTAGTTGTAGGGCTCGGGTGGCTCAATGAGTTAGGTAGTTGTAGGGCTCGGGTGGCTCAATGAGTTAGGTAGTTGTAGGGCCTGGGTGGCTCAATGAGTTAGGTAGTTGTAGGGCTCGGGTGGCCCAATGAGTTAGGTAGTTGTAGGGCCCGGGTGGCTCAATGAGTTAGGTAGTTGTAGGGCTCGGGTGGCTCAATGAGTTAGGTAGTTGTAAGGCTCAGGTGGCTCAATGAGTTAGGTAGTTGTAGGGCCCGGGTGGCTCAATGAGTTAGGTAGTTGTAGGGCCTGGGTGGCTCAATGAGTTAGGTAGTTGTAGGGCTCGGGTGGCTCAATGAGTTAGGTAGTTGTAGGGCCCGGGTGGCTCAATGAGTTAGGTAGTTGTAGGGCCCGGGTGGCTCAATGAGTTAGGTAGTTGTAGGGCCCGGGTGGCTCAATGAGTTAGGTAGTTGTAGGGCCCGGGTGGCTCAATGAGCTTGGTAGTTGTAGGGCCCGGGTGGCTCAATGAGTTAGGTAGTTGTAGGGCCCGGGTGGCTCAATGAGTTAGGTAGTTGTAGGGCCCGGGTGGCTCAATGAGTTAGGTAGTTGTAGGGCCCGGGTGTCTCAATGAGTTAGGTAGTTGTAGGGCTCGGGTGGCTCAATGAGTTAGGTAGTTGTATGGCCCGGGTGGCTCAATGAGTTAGGTAGTTGTAGGGCCCGGGTGGCTCAATGAGTTAGGTAGTTGTAGGGCCCGGGTGGCTCAATGAGTTAGGTAGTTGTAGGGCTCGGGTGGCTCAATGAGTTAGGTAGTTGTAGGGCTCGTCTGGCTCAATGAGTTAGGTAGTTGTAGGGCTCGGGTGGCTCAATGAGTTAGGTAGTTGTAGGGCTCGGGTGGCTCAATGAGTTAGGTAGTTGTAGGGCCCGGGTGGCTCAATGAGTTAGGTAGTTGTAGGGCCCGGGTGGCTCAATGAGTTAGGTAGTTGTAGGGCCCAGGTGGCTCAATGAGTTAGGTAGTTGTAGGGCTCGGGTGGCTCAATGAGTTAGGTAGTTGTAGGGCTCGGGTGGCTCAATGAGTTAGGTAGTTGTAGGGTTCGGGTGGCTCAATGAGTTAGGTAGTTGTAGGGCCCGGGTGGCTCAATGAGTTAGGTAGTTGTAGGGCCCGGGTGGCTCAATGAGTTAGGTAGTTGTAGGGCCTGGGTGGCTCAATGAGTTAGGTAGTTGTAGGGCTCGGGTGGCTCAATGAGTTAGGTAGTTGTAGGGCTCGGGTGGCTCAATGAGTTAGGTAGTTGTAGGGCTCGGGTGGCTCAATGAGTTAGGTAGTTGTAGGGCCCGGGTGGCTCAATGAGTTAGGTAGTTGTAGGGCCCGGGTGGCTCAATGAGTTAGGTAGTTGTAGGGCCCGGGTGGCTCAATGAGTTAGGTAGTTGTAGGGCTCGGGTGGCTCAATGAGTTTGGTAGTTGTAGGGCCCGGGTGGCTCAATGAGTTAGATAGTTGTAGGGCCCGGGTGGCTCAATGAGTTAGGTAGTTGTAGGGCCCGGGTGGCTCAATGAGTTAGGTAGTTGTAGGGCCCGGGTGGCTCAATGAGTTAGGTAGTTGTAGGGCTCGGGTGGCTCAATGAGTTAGGTAGTTGTAGGGCCCGGGTGGCTCAATGAGTTAGGTAGTTGTAGGGCTCGGGTGGCTCAATGAGTTAGGTAGTTGTAGGGCTCGGGTGGCTCAATGAGTTAGGTAGTTGTAGGGCTCGGGTGGCTCAATGAGTTAGGTAGTTGGATTACCTAACAACTCATACAAGCCTATCACCAATACAGCGTGATAAAGTTTACCAGTTGCTTGCCCATGGTCGGTGGTTTTATCCGTGTACTCCGGCTTCTTCCACCACTAAAACTGGTTGCCATAAAATATTGCTGAAAGTGCATGACGTTAACCAAAATAAAACAAATCAAATCAAATCCAATAAGTTTGATAGTCACAATATATCTGAAAAATTGCTGAAAATGACGATAAATACCAATAATCCAAAACTTAAACCCCAAAGATCTAACTGATTTCTTTTCTCCTACAATACTTGACCATAGAAAAGATGTGTATCTAGTAAATTGTAGCTGAAATTATACTATTGTTACTGTGCCGTAATTAGCACCATAGACCTTCATGAATACATATTGCCTGACCAGTTTACCAGATTGGTCAGACAACAGGAACATTCATGTTGACCACTTTGTCATTCCAGTTTCGCTCAACCAACTTTACAGTTTTGCAATTCAATGTGTAAAATAGGTATTGGAATAGCTCAAAGTGCTTTGAAATTTTTATTTGATTATTGGCCCATTCCTGAAATTATACAACAGCGTTTTTAAACTTTCTTATAATCTAAATTTTGTGTAAATAGTCAAAATTGAAAATACCCTCTTACACAATAATTAAGTTTTTGTATACACCCAGTCTTACTTAATCAACAAGTCATCTGAAAAAAGTAGCAGAGAACGATAAGTATAACTTGTAAGATTAGTTGAGCAATTGTTAAACTAAAGTGACCAAGGGAACTGTACAAATATTTCTGCATAGTCATTGATTTGATAAATTTGAGTTAGGCAATAGGTATTCATAAAGGTATAAGGTGTCAGTTGGGGCACAGTAATAATGTTTAGATGTACATAATGATTGATTGATTGATTTATTTATTTATTGTGTTTAATGCCACTTTCAGCAATATTTCAGCTATATCATGACATGACCACCTGTTTTAGTGGTGGAAGAGGCCAGAGTACCCGGAGAGAACCACCAACCATGGGCAAGCAACTGGTAAACTTTATCACTTGCGGCCGTGAATCAAGTGCACCCTTTTTTGTAACTTACAAAGCCGGGCGTGAACACACGCCGTATTGATGATAGGCTTGTATGAGATGTTAGGTAATCCAGCTACCTAACTCATTGAGCCACCCGGGCCCTTGTACATAATGCCCACAGTGCAGAAAGAGCAAGACTAAGAGGGAACATGGGAGAATATTAGACTCACTTGACATTCATTAATCCTCCAAATGAAAATGTATCCTCCTGTGTGAACTGGAAACTGTACAATGAAATAGTCCTGGTAAAATTCTCTACACCTATTGTAATCTGTTTATCACACACATCAAGGTTAACGTAGGCTCTAAAGGTCATGTCAAGTTTGTCAATGTTAACACAACAATCAATGTTTGTACATGTGTCACCAAGGTTACACACAACGCCAGCAGGTAGTGTAGTTAAGGTCGGAACATTGGTACAACCTACAAAACAACAAATCATGTTACTTGTATTAAGATCTTTTTTATGATTCCTTGATACACATTTTTAATTGTTGTGATAAAAAATATCTTTAGGCTTTTCCATTTTTTGACAATTCATGATTTTGGGAATCCTTTCTACCCTTTTTGACAGGACGAGAGTAAATTTTGTCCCAGTGCTGATGCAGTGTAGTAATTAACTCCTACTATAATACATGCATAAATAATTTCTCCAATGCTTCATTGGATACTTGTACCATAAAACCTGTTTAAAACTGAACACCCTTTTTTATTCTAAATAGACAGGTGTTTTGATTATTCAGGTTAAACAGTTTATATTTGATGCTTGGTTAAAACAGGATTCCACTTTTTTCAGGCTTTGGTTTACACAGCATTACATTTTATTCAGGGTTTGATATAGACAGGATTCCGGTTGATTCAGATATCAGTTTGGACATGATTCGAGTTGATTCAGATATAAGTTTAGACAGAATTCCAGTTTATTCAGGGTTCAGTTGAGACAATATTCCAGTTTATTCAAGATATAAAGGGTTCTGGTTTATTTAGGGTTCAGTATAGACAAGATTCCAGTTTATTCAAGATATTAAGCATTCTGGTTTATTTAGGGTTCAGTATAGACAAGATTCCAGTATATTCAGGGTTCAGATTAAACACGATTCCTGTTTATTCTGGGTTCAGTTTGGACAGCATTCTGGTTTATTCTGGGTTCAGTTTAGACAGGATTCCAGTTTATTCATGAATCACATAAGGTTGAATGGAGAGTGTACACCTTGTCATGGAGATAAGTCACATTGTCTGCTCGAATTTGGCAGCATATTAAATTGTGTGCGACATTGTCTGCAAACGTAAATATAAAATACTGTCTTCCAATCAAAGCATACTACCGTATTTGTACTATTAGACATATCAGAATCGAAATAATTCATGGAAGCCAGAATGTGTTTTTGAGTTTTAACATGGGTTGGCAGATATTAGTAAATTTTATCCCTCGCCTCCAGCTCGGGATAAAATACTAATATCCGACAACCCATGTTAAAACTCAAAAACACATTCTGGCTCCCAGGATTTATTTCTTAAATAAACTAATATTATGAGGGTACAAAAGGGTTTGGTACTTACCTGAGCTGACTGCCCATCCTTCTGAGTTAACTGGTGTGTAGGGGGCAGATGCAGGTACACAATGAGTGGGCTGTAAATAATCCTCCAGTTGTAGAAATCTTGTCAGTTCTGTGACCACCAATGGAGACAGAGGACTGGAATCTGTATAACTGTTAGTGCCTAACCATGTTGTCAAATCAAAATCTGAAAAATAATCATATTTGAGTCAGCCATTTTATCACCACATAACGTCCAGATCAAGTTACTTCAATGAGATGATGACAATGCCTGTATAAGACCATATATTTTAATGGTGACAACAGGTGTATATTGCTCCACTCAGATACATTATTATGACTCTAAGCCAACAATTCTTTATTTTTACTACTTAATAAGGTGTGTTTATAGGAGAATGATTTTATTTGATTTTTGGTGTTTTAATGTCACTTTCAGCAACATTTCAGCTATTTCATGGCGATCAGTTTAGTGGTGGAAGAAGCCGGAGTACCCGGAGAGAACCACCGACCATGGGCAAGCAACTGGTAACTTTATCACTTGTGGCTGCGAGTCGAGTACACCCTTTTTTGTAATTTACAAAGCCAGGCGTGAACCCACACCATATTGGTGATAGGCTTGTATGAGTTGTTAGGTAATCCAACTACCTAACTCATTGAGCCACCCGGGCCCTTTAGGAGAATGAGCATATATTAAAGTTATCATGATTTGACTCTAACTGGTATTGAAACCATCGTCTTCTGTACTTCAGAGAAGCATGCTAATTATACAACCTTAGAAGTCAAAATCAAATAATACTACATTGTATGGAGTAATAATTGTTTTTGTGAATTAATACAAATTGATCAGGGTAATTCCAATTATAAAATCACAGCCGCAAGTGATAAAGATTACCAGTTGCTTGCCCATGGTCAGTGGTTCTCTCTGGGTACTACGGCTTCTTCCACCACTAATACTGGTCGCCATGATATAGCTGAAATATTGCTGAAAGTGGCGTTAAACACAATAAATCAATCAATCAATCCCATTATAAATACTTCAAATGAATATCTATTTATACACCTCATACAGCCAATTATATTGTCTGCTTTTAACATCTTTCTTGAAACATATTTATCAAAGTAAAGACTAGTCCTTACAAGGTTTTTATTAAATGTGCTATAAACTTACTATTATTGCCAGAGAAGGTAAAACCACTATTCCAGTTGCAAGGTTTTTTGGGTAGTTTGACGTTGTCCAACACAATATATTTTACATCACAATGATCTTTCTGTGATGTTTCCATACATATACTTATGCTGATTGACATCAGATACATTCCTTCATTGGTTAAATCATATATCACATATCTAAAAATGAAAAAAATGGGAGGAAAAAAACATTAAAATTAATAATAACAGGCAAATTGTCTTGTAAAGAAACTTGGCAAGAATTTGATGGATGTCTTATTTACTTTCACTTTGAATTTGTCATTCTTTTTTTAATTTATTTACTTAACATGAAATTGATTTTTCTACTCGATTAATTAAGAAATCAATGAATTATATAGCAATTATAGTATTTAAACATTTTTACTTGAATAACTACATTTCTTTACAACTGTTGATATTTGTATTCTAAATTCAAATCAACTAAACAAAATTTGTTGTTGAAATATAAAAAAAAAATATCTCAAATTGAGAAATATTCATTCTTAACTGAATTCTTTTAGATTAGAATTCTAAAGATCATTTACAAATTATCATTGTACACAAAGCAGGATACATTTCTATACTAAAATTCCTTACTCCAATCTTAATCCTCCTTGAAGAGAGAAATATTGTAAAACTCCCCACTTAAACTCCAGAAGGGAAATGGTAGATTCCATAGTCTCGATACCAATTGTCATTTCATATGAACAGGGATCCAGTGACAGAGTTGCCTGTATATTCCTACCAATAAATCCCATCACAGCACACATAGAGATACCAGTACAGGAGGTTTTTATGTTCAGTGATACATCTGATGGAAGTGTGATAGAATCTGTCAAGTCAGTACATTCTGAAAAAGATATAAAAGATCATCTGAAAACGTTTTCTGAGTAATAAAGTTTTAAAATCTTAGGGTGTTGTTTCATTCCAACACATTATCATACGCTATACCTGTGGAAATTCAAATTTATCACATAGCACAATGATAAAAGAGGTTGATTTTTTAAAAGATAAATATTACATACAATTTGGCTATCCTGTTTAAGCTTTTTGGGTTACTTGGTCCCAAAGACTACTAAATTATTTAGTTTTTCAATCTTTTGACTATGACCCTGTTCACACTAAGCGTATTTAGATCGATCACAATCGCTTCGAGATCGATTTCAATGTTCACACCAAAGAAAGATCGATCGCAATCGGTCTAATTTGAGACCCATAAAATATGTGGTCTAAATTAGATCGCTCTAAGCTAGAGCGCTCCACAGTTAGATGAGGACAACTAAATCGATTCGAGATCAGTTCAAAACGTGTTCATTAGGCATGCGTTGAATAAAAAGTCTATAGATCCTCCTTTGAAGCAGTCTTCTGGTCATAAAGTCAACTATCATTGCATTTAAAATGCAAATAAGCATAAACAACACTCTGTTTGCAAGATCAGCCATGATTATATCCAAGCAAGTCTGCTGATGGCACGTGCCCAGAAGACAACAGAAAGTTGAATCGATTCGAGATCGAATCAGATGAGCAGTGTGAACAGTGGTTATTACCGGAAACGATTGTAATCGGTTTGAGATTGATCCAATCTGAACACAAAGCGGTTTCAAACTGAATCGAACTAACCTAAACTGATCGCAATCGATCTATTTGTGAACACGTCTATGAGTGTACTGGAAGAAGATTATTCCAGAAACCTGTCGTGTGCACTAAATTAGATATCTACACCTTTATATTGAAGTGTAAAAAATATGATGACATGCATAAAAAGTATATCAAACCATATTACTGGAAGAAACCATCTGCTTTTAAACTGGTACAACTATTGTCTGTTTGTAATATTAAAGAGCTAAATAATCTAGGTAAATTTTTGTATTCTGCTGAAAAGGTTAGAAATTACTTAACTTAATTGTCATGCTCCACTATGAATATATCATTGTATTGATTGTATGGATATATGCCGATAAGCTGTATTGCTTTTGGTAATAAAGTATTCTATTATTACTATCACCAAGTTGAAACCTCTACTGGTGGACTGTTAGTCCCCAAGGGTAACATCTGTACTGACATGATTTATTAGATAATTCATCCTTGAAATTTACAGTCCCTAAATAATTCCATTTATAAAATCCAAGGTTCTCCTCCCTCAGGCATAGGTGACCTTGGCCGATATTGGCTCTCCTGTTGAAGTCATCAGACATAGGTGACCTTCACTGATATTGTCTATCCTGTTGAAGCCATTTGGATAACTTTCTCCCAAAGACTATTAAATTATTTGGCTTTCCAATATTTTGACTATGAGTGTACCTGATGAAAGCTATATCAGTGTCATGTACACTAAATTAGATATCTATGTTAATATAGGTTGTTGTTAAGGTTGTTACCAGTAAACAATCAACAAATCATGGTACACGGAACATGTCTAAATCAGTAACCTACCATTATTTAATCTACCAGTTGATGTTGTGAATGGTAAAGTAGAATGGTCACACTGGGTTGTCTGAAGGAAGACACTAATTCCTGTTTCCTGTAAAAGTTTTGTAGCTGTTGCTGATGGCAGTGGGTCAACCTTGACCTGTCCTTCACCTTCTAAGAAGCTTCTAAGTGAAAAGGCTACAACAAGATATAAATCAGCAATAAATATTGAGATAATGCATACATATTCTTTGTAAAGATTGTTGTTCCACAATTTGGTTTATAGTTTGACACCTTTTTTTTCACCTTGAAAAGATGTTTTTCCCATAATAAATCTATGGTTAATATGCCAGTTAGACATATAGCCCAAATAGATGAATAGTCCAGAAAAATGATTCTCTGTGATGCAATTAATACAAAAAATTGTAAATATTTGTACAAAGAAAACTTTTTTGAGAAATACAAAATGTGTCTCTAATTATTGAACAAATTCTTCAGTCTTTATAGGTTATAGGTCAAATTATTGGATGTTAGTTGACAATTATGATCAAAATTAAAATCATGTAGACTTATTTATTAATTTTTTCGTCATATTAATAAATATAACATTTGATTATTGGGATCAATAATGTTTTTACAGTAATATCATCTCCATAAACAAAACAAAAAGTAATTTTAAAGATAAAATGATTATTACCAGAGTCATAGAAGGCAGACCCAGTAATGCAGTACTTTTTGGGTAGCTGTGTGCCACTAAAAATAGACATCTCAAAATAACACGCTCCTGTCGTCTCCAAACAAATCTTCATTGACATATCAAACTGGTATTTTCCAGCTGTTTGTTGATTGGTTATGGTGTAGCTAAAATGATAAATACAACATTTGTAAAATTTAAGATTTTTTTTTTAATGACAAAACAAAAATCTACTAATGAAAGTATAACCATTTTTATCAGTGCCAATTCTTTGATATTTTATAACACATTTGTTCTTCTGCACATGTATCAAGTAATTTATGTATTAATATATCAAAACTACAAGTGTTTCAAATTTATTTCCTTAAAGTAAATATTACCATATCTTAACAAGAAAAAAAATGCTTACGTTATTCTGACAACATTCATCATCGTCTTTGTCTCTTCCACTCCTACAAATAAGAATATTATACAATATTAAAACGGTTTTAGTAGCCAATCAGATCCCAGAACACAGACCCCAATCACCCCAGGGCCTCAGTTGTGCAAGTTTCAAACAGCATATCAAAACGATAAGTTTAAAAAGTAAGTTTCATTGTATAATTTATATTGTGATTGTTCAATTATCATTTGTGAGGGAACTAAACATGGGATTTGCAATTAAATATCTTACCAAATGTATATCCATTTAAATCAACAGTTTCTGTAAGTCTGTCTATACCAAAGCTGAGCTTGTGGTTACATGGATCTAACCGTACAAAGGAATGGAAGCCTTGCTGCAGAAAATCCACATACATACAACAATCCACATAAGTACAGGTACTATGAAGGTTACAAACACCATTGTTAGGAATAGTGAGTAGTGTGACGTCTTCTATACAATCTGCAAAAAATAGCATTTATTTAATAAAAGTAAATTTTATTTTTAATTTTTCAACTTTGCCATTCCAATACCAATTTTACAAATTTAATTGCAAAACTGTAATAATGGTTGAGCAATGGCAAAACTGGAATTGCAAATTGGTCAGTGTTGGAGTAATACCACTAAAGAATTCTCCATAGCCTTCTATGTTAAATAAAAAAAAATTGAGCTTTCATACAGGATTCATCTTAAGTTTAATCTAAGTGACACTCATATCTCATGGAAGGGGTACCTAATTGAAAGCTTAACTCCGAAAATCAACATACATTTAATGGCATATAAGAAAAAACAGACAGTCCGAAGATGTCTACCGTCAAAAATCCTACTTTCACTTTCGATTTAACACAAATTCAGGTGGCTTCTTTCCAATGCAATCAATTTTTTATTTAAAACCACAAGGACATCAAATATGGGCTTAAAATTATCCTAAAATATGCAGGTTTCTGCTGACATTCAGTATTTTACAGTATCTAATAGGGTTTATTTTTATCCAACAATGTAGGAATCCATTTTGTGTTTACATACTACTTTCCCATACGTTCTTTTCGACTGGTACCCATGTTTAGTGGTATTACACCTGTAAATACTCCTATCGACTGACCAATCTGGTACGCAGGTCAGGCAATAGTTAATTGTGAAAGTAAAAGGTGATAGTAATACTCTGAAGGAAATGATATAGAGCAAAACATCTTTAAATAGTACAGACGTCAATAGTAATAAAGGGGGAGGAGTGTGATAATACATAATCTAAAGAAAATAATATATAACACAATCTACATAGCTACCTGTTAGAACTACGAAGTAACATTGTTGGAGGAAATAGATTTTGATTTAAGTTGCAAAAAAATCTTGAGGTCATTTCCTTCCCACTGGAAAACAATTTTTTGGACTCAAAAAAAGACATTTATTTTCTGCTAATCGTTTTTCTGAGTTTTGAAAATGTTGCCGCCGAAAAAATTGTGTTGCAGTATGCAACAAATGTTTGTTTCTCCATTATTTCTGAAACTCTAGAGTTAAACTCTTCTATTGCATGTGCACTTACATGTTCTAACAAAGCTCCATTTGGATTTGGTAATAAATCTTTTTTATAATATTTAAAGATCTACATGTTTCTTACCCAACAAATAATGACAAAGTTGAAATGTACATGAGTATTTTTCAGTGAATGTTACTATATATCTATGAGATATCTACATCTCAGGACATGTACATGTATGGAGGACTTATTTTACATACTATTCTGCTATTTTAATTTCTACGGGAGTTGACCACAGAATACCACAGAAATCACCGGTAATACATTATTTTAAACTGATATAGTGTTGTCCTTATTTGACTGTCTTTAGATCATTCAGTCTGACATTTGAAGGACGTCATATTAGAATTGGAATTAATGGTTAAAAATGCATCATTCTTTAATCTGGATATAGTAATTAGGTCTAATTAAATATTTGACACTTCCGGGTGAATTGGAGTTCGAGATTGCAGAGGTAATTTGTTCTGATTTATCATTACGGGACCATAAAAATAGTTTGACTGTTCGAAAAATCGGAAGAAACGACAAAATTGATGAGACAAAGATCCATTGGAATTAAGTTATCAGTATCCGTCCTTCTTTCTACATATTTAGAGATCGACATGTTTCCTGACCAATATAAACTCAAATAATGACAAAGACGAAATGTACAAGAGTATTTTTCAGTGAATGTTACTATACAGTGTACATCTATGAGATATCTACATCTCAGGACATGTACATGTATGGAGGACTTATCTGGACATTAAACATTTATTTCACACAATATTCTGCTATTCTAATTTCTGTGGTCGGGAGTTGACTGCTTAATACAGCAGAAATTACCTGTTGCACAGTATTAAAATGTACATCTTAAAAGACAAAAATTTTACATTTTCTATAATTTATAATGCTTACCTTTTTCCCATCTTTCAGCATTGATTGGAGAATAATCTGCCATAGCACATGGAATACCCTTTATATAGGAACCAATACCAAGTAAATTAAATAAATCTGTTATCTCCTGTGATGTCAATGTTTGTCCAACAGTCTTACCCAGCGTTCCTACATGACTCGACAATGAAAAACCTGAAATGTAAAAATCCCTTTATAGAAGTAGTCTTAACAAAATAAAGGTAAATTTCATTGTTTGCTAATACCATTGTCTAAATGTCATACCCCACTAAATAAGAATTCGTCATAGACTGAGAAAGAGCAGCTCTACTAAAACAAGCATTGGAGTTGTATTGTTCAATTAATCTTGTAATGCCCCAAAAATCTGTAATTTCTAAGAATTATTTATTTTACTGAGAAACTGTTCATATCAAGATGTGCTTATAAAGAACTGACAGTAAAAAATAGTAATTCTTAGTATGGAAAATAGTAAACACAACATGTACAGGCACCCATGAAACTCTGAGAAAATGTAATTGTAAGTGAAGTTGAGGGAATCCACAAAATGTTTTAAATAGTTATACATGTAAATATGGATAAAGAAAATATAAAATATTTCTTAAATCCCACACATTTAGTAAGAGAGGATATGGATGTAGATGAACATGAGAGACTGTCCAACATTACACTTAGACATAAATAAAAGTAAAGGAACATGAGAGACTGTCCAACATTACACTTAGACATAAATAAAAGTAAAGGAACATGAGAGACTGTCCAACATTACACTTAGACATAAATAAAAGTAAAGGAACATGAGAGACTGTCCAACATTACACTTAGACATAAATAAAAGTAAAGGAACCTTTTATTACTATTCTACAATTTCTCAGTCACACACTCATATATTAAAATTAGTGTGAAACAAAATATTGTCATCTGTTTGATAGAATTAAGATCAATGCCATTTAATTCTTATTAATGTAGAATTTTGGGAATACTTAGCAAAATTAAGAAAACAATTCTGATGCAGCAACAAAAATATCTTCAAGGTTGTGTATCCATCAACACATTCTTTAATTCACGAATGGAAATTATTCATTACATTTTCATCGACACCAACACTTTCATCATATGCTAGTGGAAATTGTAACTGTAAAACCACCCATTTCAGGCTTAAAATCTGCATATTATAGGTGTCAAACCAGTAATTCAACCAATCAGAGCTAAGAACATATACAAAAGTAGTCCCTTTTAAAGAAAAAAGTTCCTTTCACTTTGTTGTATTGTGACAAATACTGAATGGAATGGAATAATTAAATTGATAATTGAAGTTAAATGTATAAGGATTATTTTGAGCCCAAATTTGATTGATTTAGTTGTATTTTAATATGGATATGGAGGATTTGATGCATGACCTATAAATAGGGAATTTCTGGGGGATGACAGAGCTATTTTTAGAGTAGGTATTTTCCATAGCCTGGCATTTCACTGCAAGACTTTAAACATGGCCTGATATTTTGACAGAACGTAGAGGAATCATGGACGTTTCAGAAAATGTATGGTCTTTGAAAGGTTAAACTTAAGATAAAATGGCCAGGTAGGCTCGAAAAACCACAAATTTAGTAGAAAACCTTAAAGAAATTAATTATAGGTTTCACACCTTAAAATTGATTAGAAAATTCAATCCCCTTTCCAGCATAATAGGTCCACTTAATGGAATGTTTTTATCTCTAGTCTTTTGAAACCCCTTGATCACCAAGTCATTCAGTTCATTATATTTACTGTCACTGGCGTGTTCTCTCAGGTGTTAAGTTTTCTTCAGATAGCCACACATAAATCACCTTCTTTTAAGGATGTTGAACCCTATATTTCTCACTTTTGAGACAGACCAGTTCCTATTTTTAGCAATGTGAGATTTTCTTATCTTGCACTAGTGCAAGACAAAAAAATCATGTGCATTTTACCGGCAAATGCATGCTGTACAGATTATGTCAACTGCCCCCAATTCTCCATATGCTTTTCCTTTTTAAAATAAACAATTAACCACGATTCTACTACATAAGTATTTTTAAATTCATTTATGTATTATATTCTGCTAGCCAACGTGCACCTTTCACGGTGTTTGATTCTTTTTTCAGGCTCTCTTCCAGTCAATGTTTGTTTACTTTGAGTAAATAATAGAGTGCTCTCCCTTGTTAGTAACTAACGTAAAGAAAGAAATGACCCCCCTTTGACCAAATTCAAATATTTTTTTACAGGTATTTATTTCTGTTGTAGAAACATTTATAATATATTTATTAAATACATTGTACTTTATGATGAAATACATTTGAAATACTGCCGAGATACGGTTGCATATAGATAAATCGAATATTTACTTCAGCAATGGAAAAATAAATTGCGGGAAAACGCTCGATGGAATGTAAACAAAAACAATTAGGTGTTTAGTGAGAAATAAAATCAAACACCGGAAAAAGTACAAGATAGGGAAATCTCCGACACCCTTGGGTAAGATTACAATCGTTCTCTAACTCGGCAAGCCTCGTAAAGAGAACGATTGAAATCTTACCCTCGGGTGTCAGAGATTTCCCTATCTTGTACTCTCCCCGGTGTTAGATTCTATATGTCTTTCCTATTTCATATTTAATTTCTAGTCCTGTTTGTGTATATTCCAGATTTTTCAAGATTTGACTATAAATAAAAATAGCCTTTCTATTTTTGGCAAAAAGAGAATAGGTGAAATATCTTGTTATACCAGGGACATTGCGGTTGTGATCATATGGTAGTTGGATTTACAACTAACTATACAAGCAGTGCCTATCACCACTAAAGTTATGAGTTTCATGGAAAGGTGTACTCGATAAATACAACATAATGTGATAAATTTGGTCAGCCACTTGAGGCAGGTTGGTGGTTTTCTCCGGTTTCCTCCTCCAACTGACTACCACAATATAACTGAAATATTGTTGAAAGTGGCATTAAACACCATAGCCCCCTAAGTCTCTTGTATTACCTGAAGTAGAATAGTCCATATCCCACTGACATTGTCTCTTTGGTATCATAGCATTGGTGAAGATGTCCATATCAATCTGACATTCTACTGTACTGTTAAAGCAAACCTTTATGTTGAGGTTAATCTTATAATGACGTTCTACAGGGTAATCTTCTATCTTATATCTGAAGAAAACATTATATCACCATCATTGATTAAATGTTCATGTTCCATTATTTAGTACAGAAGCATTTACAAAAACTAGTTTATACCACATTAGACATAGCTGAAATATTTCTAAATTTGTGGTAAGACATAAATGAATTATTTTATTACTATGACAACTCAATTTAATTGTGATCTATATGACTTGTCACCCTCTGTCCCTATTATATGATTATCTTTGTGAAAAAAAAATGTTGTACAACAGAGTAAAATATCAATAATATATAAGTGCCTGGGTGGCTCAATGAGTTGTTAGGTAGTTGGGACTCATACAACTCATACAAGCCTATCATCAATATGGCATGGGTTCGCACCCGGCTTTTTAAATTACAAAAAAGGATGCACTCGACTCGCAGCCACGAGTGATAAAGTTTACCAGTTGCTTGCCCATGGACAGTGGTTCTCTCAGAGTACTCAGGCTTCTTCCAACATTAAAACTGGTCGCCATGATATAGCTGAAATATTGCTGAAAGTGGGGTTAAACACAATAAATCAAATCAAATCAACCAATTATATAAAACTGTTAAAATATATTTTGATAATATACACAGACTTGTTTTTAAATATAAAAAACAATGCTTTGTAAAAAGATTTACACCTTATCTTTTGCTTATAAAATAGATTGATTATTGTTTATTGTCAAGTGATCAAGTATTTCACCTATATTTATGACAAGAACAAGTGTACAAAGAATATATCATTCAGGTAAAAAGGTTGCAGTGGGATTGATCTTATAATGGACAGATATTTTTATTTCCACATGGGAAATGTAAGTTGATGAATAGGGCTATAAAATTTTGCCTTGCAACAGGCCACCAACGTCCATTTCTGACAAAAAGTTATTCATTAGAACTGCTGTAATTTGTCTTTTATGTGCTAGCAATGTGGCATCTCCATACACAAGATGCCAAGTCATTTATATCCCTTCTCAAAGGCAAGTTATACAATTGATTGGTCATTCACAACTAGCACACACCCTTTTTAGATGGTTGTATCCCCACAATGGAGAAACTAGGTCTTATTTCTATACCCCCGTGTTCATTTACATCTGTATCCTTTTCTTATAAAGTTACCATAATAAAAAAACTATTCATTGTTTCTATCTAGTATCAACGCAAATTAATAAATAATGAAAAGTTTCCTTACGTTAGTCTTACAACACCTCGCAAATTAAATTTCCGCTCCACATCTAAAAAGAAATATAATTCAGTATGATTAATATAAAATAAAGATATAATTCAGTTAAGAACAATCCTTTACTGACCTTACTGAACCTCTATAGGTCAGGTTTGTAATGTAGGTTTTAGTTTGTATTGTCATTGCTACTTGTATATTAAAACCTAAGTTTGTATTGTTATTGCTACTTGTATATTAAAACTTAAGTTTGTATTGTCATTGCTACTTGTATATTAAAACCTAAGTTTGTATTGTTATTGCTACTTGTATATTAAAACCTAAGTTTGTATTGTCATTGCTACTTGTATATTAAAACCTAAGTTTGTATTGTCATTGCTACTTGTATATTAAAACCTAAGTTTGTATTGTTATTGCTACTTGTATATTAAAACCTAAGTTTGTATTGTTATTGCTACTTGTATATTAAAACCTAAGTTTGTATTGTTATTGCTACTTGTATATTAAAACCTAAGTTTGTATTGTTATTGCTACTTGTATATTAAAACCTAAGTTTGTATTGTTATTGCTACTTGTATATTAAAACCTAAGTTTGAATTATCATTGCTACTTGTATATTAAAACTTAAGTTTGTATTGTCATTGCTACTTGTATATTAAAACCTAAGTCTGTATTGTCATTGCTACTTGTATATTAAAACCTAAATTTGTATTGTTATTGCTACTTGTATATTAAAACCTAAGTTTGTATTGTTATTGTTACTTGTATATTAAAACCTAAGTTTGTATTGTTATTGCTACTTGTATATTAAAACCTAAGTTTGTATTGTTATTGCTACTTGTATATTAAAACCTAAGTTTGTATTGTTATTGCTACTTGTATATTAAAACCTAAGTTTGTATTGTTATTGCTACTTGTATATTAAAACCTAAGTTTGAATTATCATTGCTACTTGTATATTAAAACTTAAGTTTGTATTGTCATTGCTACTTGTATATTAAAACCTAAGTCTGTATTGTCATTGCTACTTGTATATTAAAACCTAAATTTGTATTGTTATTGCTACTTGTATATTAAAACCTAAGTTTGTATTGTTATTGTTACTTGTATATTAAAACCTAAGTTTGTATTGTCATTGCTACTTGTATATTAAAACCTAAGTTTGTATTATCATTGCTACTTGTATATTAAAAACTAAGTTTGTATTGTCATTGCTACTTGTATATTAAAACCTAAGTTTGTATTATCATTGCTACTTGTATATTAAAACCTAAGTTTGTATTGTTATTGCTACTTGTATATTAAAACCTAAGTTTGTATTGTCATTGCTACTTGTATATTAAAACCTAAGTTTGTATTATCATTGCTACTTGTATATTAAAACCTAAGTTTGTATTGTTATTGCTACTTGTATATTAAAACCTAAGTTTGTATTGTTATTGCTACTTGTATATTAAAACCTAAGTTTGTATTGTTATTGCTACTTGTATATTAAAACCTAAGTTTGTATTGTTAATGCTACTTGTATATTAAAACCTAAGTTTGTATTATCATTGCTACTTGTATATTAAAACCTAAGTTTGTATTGTTATTGCTACTTGTATATTAAAACCTAAGTTTGTATTATCATTGCTACTTGTATATTAAAACCTAAGTTTGTATTGTTATTGCTACTTGTATATTAAAACCTAAGTTTGTATTGTTATTGCTACTTGTATATTAAAACCTAAGTTTGTATTATCATTGCTACTTGTATATTAAAACCTAAGTTTGTATTGTCATTGCTACTTGTATATTAAAACCTAAGTTTGTATTGTTATTGCTATTTGTATATTAAAACCTAAGTTTTGATTGTTATTGCTACTTGTATATTAAAACCTAAGTTTGTATTGTTATTGCTACTTGTATATTAAAACCTAAGTTTGTATTGTCATTGCTACTTGTATATTAAAACCTAAGTTTGTATTGTTATTGCTACTTGTATATTAAAACCTAAGTTTGTATTATCATTGCTACTTGTATATTAAAACCTAAGTTTGTATTGTTATTGCTACTTGTATATTAAAACCTAAGTTTGTATTGTTATTGCTAATTGTATATTAAAACCTAAGTTTGTATTATCATTGCTACTTGTATATTAAAACCTAAGTTTGTATTGTTATTGCTACTTGTATATTAAAACCTAATGTGATTTATATTTTGTATTTTAATCTTGACATTGAAACAAATTATTCTTTTTTTATTAATTTCATCACTAGATTTCTGTCACTGATTTTCCAGACAACAAATATATATATATATATTTTTTTCAGAGAAAGCATATTGAATGCTTAACCAAATATACGATTGAGTGAGTTGAGTGATTGCTGTTTAACACCAAGTGAGAATCTTTCAGTGTTATCATGGCTGGAACAAGTAATATTTTTATGAGATGATGATCTCTGTATTATACTAGACCAACATGCAGAGTTATATAGCAAATAGTTCATGGCACTGAGGGTCATATGGCAGTATATGGACCGGTCCGTCACCAAAAAAATATTATATGGACCGAAGCTTCTGAGGTCCATATAATATTTTTTGGGTGACGGACCGGTCCATATACTGCCATATGACCCGAAGTGACATAAACTATTTGCTATATTATACTTTTTATCTAAAATAATAATGCAGGTACCATTCCGGAATCGAATCAAAAACGAGGCAGTCCAGTCCCGGTCCATATAACGTTATATTGACCGGTTGTGCTAACAAAGACAAATAGGGAAAATAAAAACGTAAAGTGTAATATATTGCCATACTACTATCTCACTGAAATAATAGTCCACAGATAAACGTATCACTCCACTCTGACACATAATCCTGACTCCGAGCCAAACTAGTTTTTGTGCTTACTTCTTGATGCTGCCAGTGTATTGAAGAATCAACAAATATCCATTCAATAGTCTTTGAATTGAACCATCTGAGGATCAAATCCACATCTACTGCACTGGATGCAAGTACACTAACCATTATACCACTATAGTTATTCCAAATATATGATAACAACAAATATAAATTACAGCATATAATAAAATCTTACTGAATAAGCTGGCATCTGACAAATTTAAATGTAGATTGAATCTTTCAATTCCAATTGTTCCTGTGTTATTGCACGGATCTAGATAGATATAAGTATGGAATGGTCTCCCTAAGAAATCTACATCTGTACAGAAATCAATATCTGTACATGTTTCAGCAACAGACCCTGTTGTTGATGGGTCTAATGGAATCATTGGCATATCCAGAGCGCAGGCTACAAAAATATGCAAGAAATATTATTAATACAAAATTTAAATATTTACCGAAAACATACATTCATTAGGGTAATTCCTAATCAAACCAATATATTGGCAGAAAAAAAAACATTACAAATATTAAAAAATATTGAAACAGAATCCTTCAAATTACCCATTCAGTCCGACTGTAAAATGACAATGTAAGCTACCACAAACATGTATGGGGCTCCACATGGTTGATGTTAGTGTATACATTTATCTGTTTTTCAGCAATGGGTTGTTGACATATTGTTCCCTGAGATATAACACTTTATACATGTTTACAAGCCATTAACAGAATAACTTCTATTAGCAGAGATGAAAGGTAGTTTCAAATAAAAAAAAGCTGCAAAAAAGGCCATGGATTGGGGGCTTCCTAAATCCCCAGGTATTCATTTTGATATTTTCAGACCACTTTAGAGACTGTTCCACACTCCCAGTTTTATAGGATGACACTTCATCTAGAAATCATGTTTTTTGTCAAAATATCAAAACCTATAGAAGATCAATATAGCAACATACAATGAACCAAGTTGTTGATGTATAGTACTCACATAACATTTTTAAGGAGACATTTTTAATACAATAACAGGAGATTAATTATTGGATAACAAACATGATGCATTGAAGAGGAAGTAATGAAAGTTTTTTTTTCACCAACACTGACTTCTATGTTTTTATTTTCAGAGGTAAGGGCCCCTTTTTCCCAACCAAGCAAACCTAAATTTGTTTTTAACGGTCTTATCAATATCTTTTACGACAGATTCATCCTTTTTCTCTAAAGTTTCCATTTTAAATTCTATCTGGGAAAAAACTTTCTTCAAGGTCGTTACACACAATTGATACGTTTCAACAGATACCTTTCATTTCAATACTTATACAATCCGCTTATCTATTGATTCGGAAACCAGTACGCGATATGCATTTCTGGTTCGAATATGGAATTTCCAGTCTATTAAGGAATTTCCTGTTATGACTGGTTCAAAATACTTGCGAACTATTGTATGTATTACATGTATATTCGTTAGGGAATCAGTTTATTGTTTACAATCATCATCTGGATTGGATCAATTTTCTGTTTAAACTTTGTTTCTTTCTGGAAGACAATATTAAACACTTTGAAACAACACAATTTATATGGAATCGTCAAGATTTCAGATCTCACCCCCTTAAATCTGTGGATCCGTGGAAAACTTTCATCCCTGATTAAATATACAATGGGGATATATCATTTTATCTAACATTATGCAAGTTTTCCTTTGAAATTAAAGAAAGTAACCGGTGTGATACTAGATGTTGTATCACCACACTGTGGTGATACAAGAATGGTGCGACAATGCACGAGACATTCTTTCATCAGGTCTCCCATTTTGCGTGAACTAACTGCATGACTATTCGCTGCTATCACAACTCCCAGGCAGTGATATTGGTTCACACAACAGGCTTGACACTATGTATGTAATTGGTATATATCATATATTTGATAGACATTTATTCTTGACATTGTGTGGAGAGATATTATCCATTTTCCTGCCATTACATGACAGTATTGTGCCCCAGGTTGTGGACATGAAGTGGATATGCACAATTGTTATCTGTTTCATTGAGAAAAGATTGTTTCTAGTTTGTTTTCAAACCATCTTGGGCATTTATAGGAATAATGAAAAGAAGGTTTAAATAGTGAGGGTCAACAATTCAATCAACATCAACATGATGCACAGTTCTCAATATTGGACACATCATTTCTCACACATTTTCTAGTTATAATAGATTTGATTTGATTGATTTGATTTATTGTGTTTAATGCCACTTTCAGCAATATTTCAGCTATATCATGATGACCAGTTTTAGTGGTGGAAGAAGCCGAAGTACCCGGAGAGAACCACCAACCATGGTAGTTAAAATAGAAGAACTGTACATTGACCCAGATAGTCGCTAGTGTGTGTTTCCTCTTTTTGGTTTTTCCATCCAGAGGAAAGATCCTGAGATAATTGATGGTGTGTGAGCTACATATTCTTTGCTGGTGTCCCAGTCATCAACAGAACTATAATTGATGGTGTGTGAGCTACATATTCTTTGCTGGTTTCTCAGTCATTAACAGAACTGTTGTGGTCTCCATATCATTAGTAGGAGAGTACACTATTTCTTCTTACCAGATGATTAGTAGGAGAGAAGACACTAAGGGGGAAACAATTCAACGTATGTACCGAAATCGCAATTATTTTGAGGACGGTTCGGTTCACGATACGTGGAGGCCACTTACGATACAAACGATATGATGCTCATTTTTTGTAAAAAAGTAGTATTGAACTTCCGTTTTCTTCTTTTGGTGATCATTTAATTAATATTTTGAGAAAAGTGAATCGATTAATTTATGCTTTTAAAATTTATTAATCAAATATCAAATATTTATAATTTCCGCTAGTACGTAAGCGACCTTATAAAAAAAAAACATGTCGACCAGCACGGACTTCAAGGAATAGTTACAGTTTCCTATAAAACGTATCGTGATACGTATCGTAATACATATCAAATATCGCGATACATATCGCTTGTGGAAAAAGTGTATCGTTACACCCCTAGTAGACACTATTTCTTCTTACCTGTTTTCCAGCCATTAATAGAAGGACTGTATTTGATCCCAGATCTCTGACATTGTGGGGAAGCCATCATTTCACCAATTCCTAGGAATTGTAGGAGTTTTGATGCCATTGCTGGTGTTAATACAGAGTTTTGTGGTAAATTATGATAATCATACCAAGCAGGAAGGTAAAATCCTATAAAATAAACAAACTAAAATGACTGATGCTGTCATGCATAGCAGACATAAAACATTGGTTGACAATTGGACCTATATCAAAGATACAATAATAAAAAAAAGTTAAATTTATGTTCCACTGTGGTGACAACTCAAATCCTCATAAAATATTGGTGTCACGTGCAATTTGGGTTCAAATAGATTACCAAATTTTTCGTTAAATAAGATGCTATTTTTTCCCGGAAGAAGACAAGGGGCGTCTTATTTAAGGGTGCGACTTATGTGTGACCAAAGATCGTATTTGTAGGTGACCAGACAAAATAATTGTGATATGAATATCAACTGTAACATGCATGAACTGAGCTATCACAAGAATTCAATTGGATTGTGAACATCTATTTTTGAAATAAACAATTATTTACTTTTTATTTGTTTGTTTTTATGTGACGTATTATCCTTGTTTGTCAATCATTTTCAAGTACGACCAGTGAATTGATAGTTGTTTCTTGACACAAGATTTTAATATTTTACTCTGCTATATTCTATGTTAATTTATCATATCCATCATGGTGGCCATCTTGTATCTCTGATTGTTGCAAAAATAAAAAATAAAAAAAAGAAACATAGACTTGACAGAAAACCATTATAGGATCATTTCTACCAGTTCCTTCAGTTTTGTGGTTTCTAATAAATTGTTTAATTTCAGGAGATCAAGAAGATATAATTGGTTCTGGTGGTCAAAATGAATTTCATTTCATTGCATTACACTTACCAGTCAGATATATATATAATTTACATTAGGATTTAAAAAATCTCCATAACATAGGTTCACCCAACTCACAAACGTTCAGATGATCTAAACAAAACATTCCAAGGATACAAATAATCTGTGAGTATGCAAGTGTACTTTTATTCCGGTGTGTAGAATTTCCGATGAGAAAATTTACACTAGTGTTGACTATCCATAAATAGTGCGAACTTTAAAAAACACAGGTATGTTTTGTTTATTATGATTAACACACATGTTTATTAATGTGCTAATCACTCAGAACTGGTTTTCCTATTGTTGTCACCCATGCATTTTATTTAATAGCATCTCATCAATTCATTCTAATATTAAAGATTAAATATTAAAATATGGAGCAGGAGGATTGCTTTAGGAGCTGAATGTGATGATAATATGAATTTCGACATTGGATTAGAGGAGATGTTACAACCCATTACCAAAGAGACCTCAAGTAGACCAAAATGGAGTAGAAAAATGAAACAATCTATTATTTATGAATATTATTGTCCTTGACATATATGTACTCAACTGTTCAAAGCTGTAAAGTATTATGAATGTACTATTTATTGCTTGAATTGATAAATGATTTAAATGATATTGCATAAATTGATATACAATTTATTATCACATCTATTAGAAAAAGGATGACACTTAAGGTAGTGTAGTATTTCCTTGAAGAATAACTGCACTGGGCTATTTTTTCCATGATAAATTATACTAGTGTATTATTTCCACATAACAATTCAATTTGAAATAATCACTTCAATATTTTTTAACCCCCCAAAAAGCCCATGCCCCATTGTTTTTATAGTCCTCCTAACAAAAATCCCTTTTAAGAGTGTTTTGGATACACAATTAAACAAAGGATAATTTACACTCAGCATGGAAAAAATAACATAGTGCAATAATTCCTCTGGAAATATTGCATAAATTGATATACAATTTATTATCACATCTATTAGAAAAAGGATGACACTTATGGTAGTGTATTATTTCCTTGAAGAATAACTGCACTAGGAAATTTTTTCCAGGATAAATTATACTAGTGTATTATTTCCACATAACAATTCATTTTGAAATAATCCTTCAATATTTTTTAACCCCCCAATAAGCCCATGCCCCATTTTTTTTATAGTCCCCCTAAAAAAATCCCTTTTAAGAGTGTTTTGGATACACAATTAAACAAAGGATAATTTACACTAAGCATGGAAAAAATAACCTAGTTCAATAATTCCTCTGGAAATTATACACTAGTGTAACTTGTCCTCTGGAAAGAATACACTGGTGGAAAGAACACACTGTTACAAGTGCACCATAGTTTATCTTTTGGCACGAAATCAAACAGTCGGTTCACTTTCACTCCTCTCTCGTTCTTTGTTTATAGAATTAAGAAAGGTTTTTTGTTGATACAATGATTTAACTACATTTTGATAAATGTTTATCATGATGGCAGAAGAATTAAGCAATGTAAATGATCAAGATTCATTTGTTTCGGAAAGAACATGTGAGTCAGACATAGATGTCAATTGGTGGCATCAGCATGTCCAGAACATCGGTCAAAGATGGTGGCAAAAAGAAACGTTCTTCAAGGAAAAGTAAACACAAATTATTAGGATCATCTGAACATTCCGGAGTTGGGTGAACCTATGTTAGGGTGATAATCCTAATGTATATTTCTGACTGGTAAGTACAACTTATTCAAAAAATAAATTATCATAAACTGGTTAATTATAAGATTAAAAAAAAGGCATTCCCTAAAAGATTTACACTTAAAAATAAGTTAATAAAACTCAGAGGACAAAACAACTTACAATATACATGTAATATACATGTAAAATACATGCAATATACATGTAAAATACATGTAATATACATGTAAAATACATGTAATATACATGTAAAATACATGCAATATACATGTAAAATACATGCAATATACATGTAAAATACATGCAATATACATGTAAAATACATGTAATATACATGTAAAATACATGTAATATACATGTAAAATACATGCAATATACATGTAAAATACATGCAATATACATGTAAAATACATGCAATATACATGTAAAATACATGCAATATACATGTAAAATACATGCAATATACATGTAAAATACATGCAATATACATGTAAAATACCACAAAATGATCAAATTTCTTACAAAGTTGATCATTAGGAAAAATAAGTAAAGACTATGTGATTTATTATCAAATGTTTACCTGGAACTCCAAAACTGGTATCGTAGTCACAAGCTCGAATTGGTAAAATGTGATCTTTGTAGATTTCAAACGTGACATACTGACTACTTCTGTCCAACCAGACGCTCATATTCAAGTCCACACGGAAGTAATTTTCATCCTTGTAGTAGTCGACCAAGAAACTGAAACATACATTTCAATGTTTTATGTCAACAATAACAGTCAATAATTGTGTATAATACACATGTTGTTTACAAGGGAAATCACATGTCTGGGAAAGTATTATACACAAGTTATCTGAAATGTTATACATGTACATACTTTGATAATTATCGTAAGAATTATTGAAAGGCAGCATATTGTACATAAATGTTCCCATATACACAACAAATTATGTTATAGGATCCAGAGTAAAAATTGAAAGGGGAAGTATCCACAGAAAATTGTCTTTTTCTACCTTGTCCAACAACATCCAAAATGTTTTAAAATCAAAGAAAATTATGTGTAAATGAATTCAAACAAGTTTTGGATCATATTTCTTTGCCATATTCATTTTTCAAGTCCAAATCTATTTATTCATATTTTTTTCTTTATGAATAAATAACTAAAAATAATATAAAACAAAAGTTTAAAGACGCTATAAAAGAAAAAAATATTATGACATATTTTTATTCACGTTGATTGTTTTAGTTTGTTTTGTTTGATGGTGTTTAACGCCACTTTCAACATAACTTACTCAAAATCATATGCATCTAGCAGTGTTTTCCTATCTTTCTGACCTGAAATGAAAAAAAAAATTCACTGTAGTATAAATGTATGTATGTGTGCTACATATGGGATATCAACTACAATAGCAGTTTAGAGGGGGAGAGATCAAGAAATTCTAAATACTTAATAAAGGTTACTCCCACATTCCCAAAAATAAATCTGTCCTCTCCCTGAACCCAATGTAACATAAAATTAAATTGAAACAAACATACATTGTGAAATGTTACACTATTTAGGCAATACACATTAATTTGTGTACATTTTAAGACTTTTCCATTCATATCTAACAATTCATGTTAGACCAACTTGGTTGTATAATGGTTAGCATGCTTGCTAGAAGTTTTATCTCAGGTTGGATTAAATCCAGGCCTATCAAAATGGCATTTATTGTTTTTCTGCATAGCACAGAGTATTTAAGAGTAAGGGCAAGTCTGGATGGCTCAGAGTCATGATAATGTGTCAGAGTTATTGAGAGATCTATCTGTGGACTGTTCTCTCAATTTATATCACTGAACAATTTATCACTTGGTTTTAAACAACAATCACTCATTCATTCAATTCATGTTCTTCTGATGAAATATATGCATCCAAAAACATTTCATATAAAGTCAGATTAAACATTACAGATGTTGACAATAAAATCATTATAAAGTAAAGTAATTAAACATTCTAATATGGCATGCTACTTTCGATTTGTAAACAAAACTGTTCTCTAAATAATACAATTATTTTTAGCACATGCATGATGTCCTATCAGTGTTTTCCAGAGTATTTCACTATTTGATTGCATAAACCAGCAATTAAAGCAATAAAAATAGAAAGTAATAATGTTTTCTTTGAATCTTAAAAGAATATTTCTCTTAACTATGTTTAAAAAGTCATATTTTCTTAAATGGGACAGTTCTCCACAAACAGTGTTTATGGCTGTTCCATTAACTTTGCAACACCCCTTGAAAAAGTTCTATTTTTAAATAGTTATTTCCAAAGTTGATGTTATTTCTTCAATAATTAAATTTCAATATCTAATTTTCCATATTTTGTTTTAATTTAGTCATTACTGTTTCTGTAATTCATCGTAAAATGGGAAAGTTTCATTTGGGGAGGGAATTGGAAAAGCCAAATTCTATGTACCCATAAGGCCGCATTGATTTACAAAATTACCGTAAATGCCCTATTAGAATTGAAATAATTATCCCATGTCATGTTTTATGTTCATTTTAACATGGTTAAGCATTACATTTGTCTAAATTTTACACCTCGGTGTAAAATATCAACAAATATAGTGACTCCCCATGTTAAAATGAGCATAAAACATGACATGGGAGAATTTTTTTTTGTGAGTGTGGCGAAATATATAAAAATGTAGTCAAATATATTATAGATACAAAACACTTACCCCAGGAGTAAGTCAAGAAATCCAGGTCAATGACAAGTTTTTCTATTCCTATCTTAAATGACCTGTAACACATGTTGAGGTCAAAGTATGCATGGAATGACTTCCTTAGGAATGGTATATACATGCAGCAGTCAATGGCAGAACAGTGTGCTGGTATATTACAGGCCAATGTAGCCAATGATGTTGATTGCAATTCTGTTAGGTTTGAAATTGTTTCAGGACAATCTTAAATAGAAAAAATACAGAAATCTTAAAACAAGAAGCTTAACTGTAATGATAGATAATATAACAAATAATAACATCACGAACATCTCCTTAGACACTAAAAGATTTGTCTAATGTTAATGTACTCCTAACTCATCTGACGGCAACGACTCAACATCAATCACAATATATCTTGCAGTATCATGTCATTTTTCTCAAATAATTATAAACGAAATAATGCTATGTTTTTGTAATATGTTGTCTACTTAATGACTTGTATGCAACGGAGTAGTCCTCATCAGTTTATAACTTGCTTCTGATCCATTGTCTATCATTGTTTGACAATAAAATATGCTTAAAGTAAAAAAAAAAGTATCTCCTTTGGCAAACTATAAAAACCAACATGAAAAACAGTAAAACTTACCTTAATGGTGGTCACCTTGAATAGCCAGTAACTGCTGAAAACCCTCTTGAACATATTTTTACCTGTTATTTTAACTTAAATAAATGATCAACTCACTAACACGGTCAACGTTCACTCAAAGTTTATCCCATCGTGTCAGTTTACCTTGTATTTGTGTTGTGACAATTCTTCTGTGTTCATTTTTCCCTAGTCCCAATGGTGACCATTCTTATGTGTTCATTTTTCCCTTTTCTTAATGGTGACTGTTCTTATGTGTTCATTTTTCCCTTGTCTCAATGGTGACCATTCTTCGGTGTTAATTTTTCCCTAGTCCCAATGGTGACCGTTCTATAAGTATGTGTTCATTTTCCCCTTGTCTCAATGGTGACAATTCTTTTGTGTTCATTTTTCCCTTGTCCCAATGGTGAATGTTCTTATGTGTTCATTTTTCCCTTGTCTCAATGGTGACTGTTCTTGGGTGTTTATTTTTCCCTTGTCCAAATGGTGACTGTTGAATACATGTATGACTGTATAACAAGAGTGTTCCAAATACTACCTTTTGATGATTAAATACATTTGCATAAAAGAAATCTGTTCAGGCTGTTTGATTTTCTTGCTCCCAAAGACTTGTAAATTATTTGGCTATCAAATATTTTGGTTTTGAGCATACCTGGCGAAGGTTATTCCAGAAACATGTGTTGCACACTAAATATGATATCTACATTTCTAACACACCCATTAATTTGACTAAAACCTTCCTTTTTTTTTAATTGAATATGGAGCTAATTTACATACACTATAATAACATACCAATTTTCCAACCAACAACACCAGGCTGCGGTTGGTATTTAGAACTTGCTACATCACACTGTGGATTTAACAGATATGGGGCTATACCAAGTTTCTCCATGACCTGCATTACAACAATATCCGTAATCTGGCCAGACAGTGAAAGCCCTAAATTACTCAAAAAGTTTGAGGTAGAGAAGTTGTTACCGACATTCCAATCACAACCAATCTTTGGAAGATACATTTTCTCCAACACCTTTAATACAAATTCACATGGAGTGCCCTTTGCTCTATTTAAACAGATGCTAATGTTTATATCTACAATGAATTTCTTTTCAGCTTCCAGATCTTCTACCATGTAGCTAAAAATAGATTCAATAATTCATTACATTTGCAACCAAATAATTTTGATCTTTCTGTATAAATCAATTTTGATGATTTTTAATATTTGATCATGTATAACTGCATTCTTTTCCAGAATTTAAATTTGTTTACATAATATGCCAAGAATTATGGAATCACTGAAATTTGGAGTTGCTTCTCAGTAAAGCTCTAGAGAATTCTACTTTACATTAAAAACAGCTTACTGTGTGATTGAATTTGTGGCCATGGAAACAAACTTTAAAGTACTTCTTCAAATCATTATCATAAAAATAATATTGCTAATTAATCCTTTAATACATTTGATTATCTAAAAGTTAAATTTTTCTATTTCATGAAAATTTAATCTTAATGTAAATCTCAGAATAGAAATCTATCTTCAAGACATATTCTATTTTAGAACAGTTTCTAAAGAGGAGTCAAAGAAGTCAACATACTAAAAATAAGAATAGTCTGTACTTACTCCAAGTAAAATATATTTCCAATTTTAATCTGTTTGGCAGCACCTGAAAATATCAAGAAACATTTAATTAAATACACTAATGGATAAAGTGATTTATCAAAAAATAATTTTACTTTGATGTGAATACTGCAATCTGATAGGCTGATCTGCTTGGAGCAACATTGGTTATACTTGATAACCTGGGTTGGTATTGTGACATCCACAACATATTCATTCGCCAAAGCACAAATTCATATAGTCCCATGTCATGATATAATCGTATATTAAGCGTAAACTGCACCAAACCAGATAATACTGTATAACCTGTTAAAAAATTGAACATATTCCTTAATGAAATAAATATTACAAAAGGAAAATATCATTATATGGAAATTGTACAAATATCAAAACACAAGTACCAAAATTATCAGATATTTTTTTTATCATCCCAAAAAAAGAAGAAAAACAGAACATTTTCACAAGGAAACATTAAAAATATGACCAACAGTTAAAAACATACAATTGATGAATTTCATAAATATAAAGCTGTGCTAAATTTTGAAGAATGTATTCAAATAATTTTTTTTAATAAACTAACCACTGTCAAATGTATATAAAGTTTCATCTATTCCAAAATCTTCTATGCCAGCCTTTATCTTGTATCGACATCCGTCCAATAATATGTAGAAATGGAAAGATTTCTTTAAAAAATCAACCTCAACACAACATTCTATTCCTGTACAATAATCTGGTACATGACAGGTAATTGGTAAATTGGCAGCTATTTTTGGAAGATCAAAATCTACTGGACATGCTGAAAAGAGTAAAACAAATCTTATATTACAGCTGTTCAAAAAAAACACACAAAAAATGAATAACTGAAACAACACTTGATATTTAGCAATAGTTTTCTACATCAACTTGGTTATTGTTCAAGTATTACTCATGAAATAAAGCAGTACATGGTATACGTGCTAAAACACAACTCAGGCATGCTCAGGTGCTCATTTGTTGGTTCAATTCAAGTAAAAATATACTTTTTTTCTAAATAGGATGATGTTTTTATTACTGGTCACAATCCTCCACATCTATAATCATAATACCACTAACAACTTACTTTTATTCCAACCATCAACATTTGGATAGTAAGGTACAGCCATCCTACTACAGGGAGTCGGCTGCATAAATCTAGCAACTCCAATCTCCTGCAGGAAAATATCAGCAAGATATTCTGGCATACCATCCACAGAATCAGATAGTTTTTCTTTGAGATAGTCAGCTGCTGAGATGTCTAAAAATATTGAAAGATTGTTATGTGCAGAAACAAATATCTTATCTAATAATTTATACATGCATGTAAAGCAAAATATGAAGGTTTGTAAAAATATGATTAAAACATACAACCTGCAGTATCTCTTTCTACTTTTAGGAGCCAATTAACAGATGGTAAGAAAAAAATCAGAACAAGTGATTTTTGCTGAATGCCATGTGATTAATATTATACATTTATTTCCATTGCATAAGGGAGATATGAAGATTTGTTCACCCGAGAAAAGTCATATTTCAATATGACTATTTCGAGGGTGAAAAAATTTTCATATCTCCCTTATGCAAGAGAAATAAATGTTTTATTCCACCAGGCCAACGTTTTGGTGAATTCTGCCAAATGAAATCTTTTGGCCATCTTTGTTTACAAAATGATTATTTCGGAACATCTCTGGAGTTATCTTTACTAACATGGAATACCGTTATATGACCAAAGCGTTAAATCTTAAGAATTTCGAATAAGGGAAATACGATATTGTTGAGAGGGAAATACGACGTTGTTGAGAGGGAAATACGATGTTTTGATAAATGTCACGTGGGATTGTTTCGACCAATCAAATTTCTATATAAGTAGAATAAATATTATAGAGTGGAATAATATGCTCAATACCATGCGAGCAATATTAGAGTTATATCATGACAAGAACAAGTTACTTTTGATGAAATGATGATGATGTCTGCTTTGTACTAGACCAACATGCTTTGCTGGATTTTTATAGTGCTAGTTCACAGAAATATGGTGGCTAACACCGGTAGAAGTGCAAATTCATAAAAATCTGTGACACCTGAGGGCAAGATGTAAATTGTATCTGATGAGGCTTGCCAAGTCTGATATGATTAAAATATTAACCGAGGGTGTCTGAGATTTAACGATCTTGCACCTTTCACAGTGTTTGACCCTTTTTCTCACCCTTTTCTACCATTTCAATGTTTGTTAATTTGAGTAAATAATAGCATGTACTCCCTTGTTAGTAACTAAAGGTAAATAAACAAGTTACCTTCCTTTAACCAAAGTCAAATACATTTTTACAGGTATTTATCATTGTTGTAGTAGCATTTATAATGTATTCATAAAATACATTGTATTTTATTATGAAATACATATAAAATACTGCAAAGACACAAATGTTTATCGATAAATCGACAATTTATTTCAGCAATGGAAAACAAGTTTGTGGGAAATCATTCGTGTTGCCATCTTACCCAGGGCCACAGCTCTGTGATTATCTCCAGGTACTCCGATTTCCTACATCAACAATACTGACCGCCATAATTATAACAGAAATATTGCTGAAAATGGTGTAAAACAGGGCATTAGTTTTATTCCTGCCCATGGTGATCTATATACATGACACAAACTGATGTGGTCACATTTAAATTTGCGATTAGTAAGCTATGTAAGGTCCGGTCCAGTTTGCTCCAGTTAATACCACCAATAAAAATCACGGCCAAGATATAACTGAAATATTGTTGAAAACAGTATTAAGTATCCACAACTCTATCACTGAAATATTAATTACAGAAATTAACTTACTATCTAATTTAATTTTAGTTTCCAAATTACAGAATGGCTTTGGCAACATAATATTCTCCAATAGCTTAAGGGTGTAAACACATGGTTGATTCGAGTCCAGACACAGGTTGACAGCAAGATTTAGTAGAAACATTTTGTTAGTCTTGAGATCATCAATAGAGTATCTAAAAAAGTAGTAAAAAAAAACATTAAATAAATAAATCTTTAAATCTGTAGAATTCTCAAATTGAGGAGACCATGAATTTTGTTTTTTCAAATGTGAATGATAAAATAAATTTTAAATAAATTTATGATTTGAAGCTGTCTGAAAGGAGAGCAACTTTTCTATGATGCGAAGTTCCACTATATATATATATACATACAGTGGAACTATATATATATATATATATACAAACGTCTAGAAGCAAGTGACAACCATACAATATATCTGTCCCACTGGATCTCAAAGTTACTTTAAAGGATACTAGGTTAATACTAAATATTATATACGTCTGAAAATTAAACCAAACAGTGTTAGAATTAGATTTTAGAGCCGTCAAATTTTTGTTCTTCCCTCGACGGGATTTGAACCCACACCATTGTTACACTGCAGCACCATTCGCTTAGCCTTACGTCCAGCGCCCTAGACCACTCGACTACATCCACTCCCAGGGATATATATATATATATACAGTGGAACTATATATATATATATATATATACAGTGGAACTATATATATATATATATATTTACAGTGGAACTTCGTTAACTTGAACACAATGAATCGCTCGAACTGTCTTTTTTAGTCCCGTCAATTTTGCCATTAATTCCTTGTCAAATAAATCCAGATTTCTAGAACATCAATTTCTTGAAATCAAACTATTTTTATGATCCGGTAATAATAAATCAGTACAAATTACCTTTTCAAACTCGAACTTCAATTCATCCAGAAGTGTCAAATATTTAATTAGACAATAATTACAATATCCAGATAAAAAAAATACTTGCACTACATAATTGTTTGCACAACAATTAAAGGTTTTTTTAGCTTTGGCTTGATTATTAGCCGTTAATTACGATTAATATAGGAAGATGATTGCTGATAGCACCAAGCGGAACCAAGCCGAGTCTACACTCCGCAATAATTGAAACAATCACAAGATCAAATGTTTACAATCGTAGTAAAGTTCCTTAAAACAATTTCAAAATTATTATTATGTGAATTAATATTATTGAGAGTGGTTTTTGTTTCGTTTTCACTGTTGTTGGAATTGAATAATATCAAACTGTGTGACCTCAAGGTTCATCTATACACCCAAAAAAATAGTAATGTACTAGTAGTGAGATTCCGATTAACCTCAGTTTTTATGTCTATATTATACCAAAAGAAACTAATATAATTGCTTCCAGTTCAATATATTTTTAAAGAAAACGATCATATGCTATAATTTGAAAATTGGGCGTTAAAAATATATATACAAATTATCAAACATTATACCGATATCGATCCAACTGTTAATACCCTACCTTGTATTTCCTTTATAAAAATAGATCGTGAACACAATGTAAAACGTTTCTAAGGAACGTTTGAACTTGAAGATACCAAAAAGGTATTCAGTAGCCTTAGTCTTTGATAAATTTCTAAATATTGTTACGACAAATGTCCACTGTACTGTGTATCAGTTTATCATCGTGTAATGAAACTGTCCCGTGTCAGAACCAGATTTTTCTCTCTCTGAAATTACGGAACTTCCCCTTTCCCTATAAAATCCCCTGGAATTTCGGTGGCTCGAACTTCGATAACTCGAACACATTCGAGTCAACGAATTCTACATATATATTATATATATGTAAATGTATAGAAAAAAAAATGTTGGTCAAACATGCTCAATGCATATTAAAAAAAAGAATATTTAACCTTAAACAGTACATATTGATTACTGTTTGTTCTTCTTCATGTTATGTAGAAAACACATACCACAGTTTTTATCTTATGTTTATACAGAAAACAACAACAAAACTTCCAACAAATTACACACAAAAAATTGGTAAACTTTTTGCTAGGTCAAATAACTAACATTAACTTACGTTAACTGAATAATATTTTTCAAATTGAAATGTTCTTCTTTTCCAAATTCATAATCCAACAAGACCTTATTGTATGGTAGATTTTCAATGCCAACTGAAAACTCGTAGTCACAGGCATCCAAAATGATGTAGAAATTAACAGATAATTGAAATTCTTCAATCTCAAGACAACAGGAAATACCAGTACATGTATCCATCAAATGACATGACAGAGGTACACTAGGACTTATGGTTGGTAGTGGAAATGGCAAGGTTACATTGCAAGCTGAAAAAAACAAATAAAAATCTTAAATAAAGGTTTACAAAAAACAGTGAATTTTAACATATAGCAATCAATATATTTTCTACAAAAATATACAAAAAACAAATAATTTATTATATTTTTGATTGATTGAGTCTGCTTGAGAGAAAAAAAAAGATGAATTACTGAACCTGTCTTGTAGTATACCATTAGCTCATATCAGAAGATGTTTGATAAATTCACCAATCAAATAATGATTAATTGAGATTATTTTCAGTCTCTGTTATAACCCACTAGCCCTAAGCCCCAGTCTAGTAAAAATTGGTTCGGTCTAGTGAAATATTGCATAAAATTTGCTTATTGAAATTGAAAAAAAAATCTAAAACATTTTCTGGCTAGTTCGCCAAAATGTTTTTGGCACACATTGCATTTTTAATCCTATTTTTATATCAACATACCATTGGTCCATCCATTGACAGCTCCACTAAATGGTGCACTACTCCTACTACACATCGGGTCTTTTAGATATGGGGTTAAACCAAGTCCTTCAAGCATCTTGTCTCGTAAGAGTCCAGTTACATGCCCAACAATGTTGTTTTTTAGTTTCAAATCAGAAAGAGAAAAATCTGGAAAAAATAGACACAATACTTGTATATAAAAGTTACCATCAAAATATCACACCTTAATATCTAAAATAGACAGATCCAGTGCCATTTTCCATTCCATATGTATCAGTACTAATGCTAAACTGAAAATTTCCTTGTTGTTATAAGAATGTAATGATAACTTGTCAATGATATTTTTTCTCATGACACATTTACAGAAATAGCAGGAATCAGTGAAAAAATGTGTATGCTAGAAAGGAAATATTAAAAGAAGGAATAATGCAAGATAAATCTTAAGATGTAAATTATTTCAACAGAGAAGCCATAAGGAGACAGTAGCATTTAAAAGTATAGCAGAAATCTTCCATTTTTGTTTTAAACAAAGGTCTTTCAATAATTATAATCAGAATTTTGTTAAACTTGTGTCAGTTTGTAATAGACCAATCATCATCTGCAATAGATTTGCATTTTGTTTCACATATTTTAAAGCTTAGATTTGTATTTTGTCTTATATAATTCTTTGCTGCACATATAACATTCAATCCTAAGAAGTTTAATATTTTGTCTTACCTAAGTTTGTGTTTGACCAATCACGTCCAAGAATAGGAAGTTTGGTATTTGATCTTGCATAATTTTTTGTTGGACAAATAATATTCAATCATAAGAAGCTTAATATTTTGTCTTACCTAAGTTTGTCTTTGACCAATCACATCCAAGTTTAGGAAGCTTGGTATTTTCAAATACTGGAACAGATACAATACAAGGCCCTTCTTTTTCAAAACATACACTCATATTCATATTTAACATGTATTGCTTCGCTGCAGTTAAATCATGCACTGAGAACCTGTCATTAAACAACAACAAAGAGTGAGTGAGTGATTATTGTTTGGTACTTAATGCTAAGTTAGCAATTTGTCAGATATCATGGTTAGAACTAGTTACTAGTTATAAAATGATGATGACAATGCCTGCTTTATACTAGACCAACAGACGGAATAGGATTTTATAGTTCTAGCTTACTACAACACCAGTCCACAGCTAGCTCACTACAACAACAGTCCACAGCTAGCTCATTAAAACACCAGTCCACAGCTAGCTCACTACAACAACAGTCCACAGCTAGCTCACTACAACAACAGTCCACAGCTAGCTCACTACAACACCAGTCCACAGCTAGCTCACTACAACAACAGTCCACAGCTAGCTCACTACAACAACAGTCCACAGCTAGCTCACTACAACAACAGTCCACAGCTAGCTCACTAAAACACCAGTCCACAGCTAGCTCACTACAACAACAGTCCACAGCTAGCTCACTACAACAACAGTCCACAGCTAGCTCACTACAACAACAGTCCACAGCTAGCTCACTAAAACACCAGTCCACAGCTAGCTCACTAAAACACCAGTCCACAGCCAGCTCACTACAACAACAGTCCACAGCTAGCTCACTACAACAACAGTCCACAGCTAGCTCACTACAACAACAGTCCACAGCTAGCTCACTACAACACCAGTCCACAGCTAGCTCACTACAACAACAGTCCACAGCTAGCTCACTACAACAACAGTCCACAGCTAGCTCACTACAACAACAGTCCACAGCTAGCTCACTACAACAACAGTCCACAGCTAGCTCACTAAAACACCAGTCCACAGCTAGCTCACTACAACAACAGTCCACAGCTAGCTCACTACAACAACAGTCCACAGCTAGCTCACTACAACAACAGTCCACAGCTAGCTCACTACAACACCAGTCCACAGCTAGCTCACTACAACAACAGTCCACAGCTAGCTCACTACAACAACAGTCCACAGCTAGCTCACTACAACAACAGTCCACAGCTACCTCACTACAACAACAGTCCACAGCTACCTCACTACAACAACAGTCCACAGCTAGCTCACTACCACAACAGTCCACAGCTAGCTCACTACAACAACAGTCCACAGCTAGCTCACTACAATAACAGTCCACAGCTAGCTCACTAAAACACCAGTCCACAGCTAGCTCACTACAACAACAGTCCACAGCTAGCTCACTAAAACACCAGTCCACAGCTAGCTCACTACAATAACAGTCCACAGCTAGCTCACTAAAACACCAGTCTACAGCTAGCTCACTACAACAACAGTTCACAGCTAGCTCACTACAACAGCAGTCCACAGCTAGCTCACTAAACCACCAGTCCACAGCTAGCTCACTACAACAACAGTCCACAGCCAGCTCACTACAACAACAGTCCACAGCTAGCTCACTACAACAACAGTCCACAGCTAGCTCACTACAACAACAGTCCACAGCTAGCTCACTACAACACCAGTCCACAGCTAGCTCACTACAACAACAGTCCACAGCTAGCTCACTACAACAACAGTCCACAGCTAGCTCACTACAACAAGTCCACAGCTAGCTCACTAAAACACCAGTCCACAGCTAGCTCACTACAACAACAGTCCACAGTTAGCTCACTACAACAACAGTCCACAGCTAGCTCACTACAACAACAGTCCACAGCTAGCTCACTACAACAACAGTCCACAGCTAGCTCATTACAACAACAGTCCACAGCTAGCTCACTACAACAACAGTCCACAGCTAGCTCACTACAACAACAGTCCACAGCTACCTCACTAAAACACCAGTCCACAGCTAGCTCACTACAACAACAGTCCACAGCTAGCTCACTACAACAACAGTCCACAGCTAGCTCATTACAACAACAGTCCACAGCTAGCTCACTACAACAACAGTCCACAGCTAGCTCACTACAACAACAGTCCACAGCTACCTCACTAAAACACCAGTCCACAGCTAGCTCACTACAACAACAGTCTACAGCTAGTTCACTACAACAGTCCGCAGCTAGATTATTTGCTTTACTCAGACGCATAATCCTGATTCTAAGCCATGAGTTCTTGTTTTCACTCCTTATCAAAGAGCAATTTTATAGTTTTTAGTTGTACCTGAACTCAGACTGAATTCACAATGTCTTACAATAGAGGCAGATATCCTTACCTGCCACATATGTGATAAAACAACAAATAAAATATAAAAATAAACATATTACAGTAGAACCTTGTTATCTTGATTTTAAGATACAAAATAAACTTATTACAAATAGTCACGGAGGCCATCACGGTCGTGATCATATGGTAGTTGGATTTACAACTACCTGTGCAATCAGTGCTTATCACCACTAAAGTTGTGAGTTTGAACAGTGTTTATGGCGAGGTGTACTCGATACAACATTATGTGATAAAGTTTGTCAGTGATTTTCTCCAGGTAACCGGTTTCCTCCACCAATAAAACTGACCGCCATGATATAACTGAAATATTCTTGAAAGTGGTGTTTAACATCATAAACCAAACCAGATAGTCGAACATTGATATCTTGAATTTGGCTAAGTTGAATAACTTATGGTAAGAATATGATGTATTCTTAGTACTGGTAGTTATTAGCTGTACTTGCTTGAGTAAATTTAATACTTGTCTAGCTCTAAATAACATAATAAATCTTTTTGACTTCAAAATAATGAGGTTTATCTGAATTTCTTAATTATGTTGGTATATTTAATATAGACTGGAGGAAAAATCCCAAAATCATTGGTTTCTCTTTACTTTATGAGATTTATATTCAGCTTTGAGATACCCTGTGAGATGTGAGTGTTTATGAGATTTATATTCAGCTTTGAGATAGATACCCTGTGAGATGTGAGTGTTTATGAGATTTATATTCAGCTTTGAGATACCCTGTGAGATGTGAGTGTTTATGAGATTTATATTCAGCTTTGAGATACCCTGTGAGATGTGAGTGTTTATGAGATTTATATTCAGCTTTGAGATACCCTGTGAGATGTGAGTGTTTATGAGATTTATATTCAGCTTTGAGATACCCTGTGAGATGTGAGTGTTTATGAGATTTATATTCAGCTTTGAGATACCCTGTGAGATGTGAGTGTTTATGAGATTTATATTCAGCTTTGAAATACCCTGTGAGATGTGAGTGTTTATGAGATTTATATTCAGCTTTGAGATACCCTGTGAGATGTGAGTGTTTATGAGATTTATATTCAGCTTTGAGATACCCTGTGAGATGTGAATGTTTATGAGATTTATATTCAGCTTTGAGATACCCTGTGAGATGTGAGTGTTTATGAGATTTACATTCAGCTTTGAGATACCCTGTGAGATGTGAGTGTTTATGAGATTTATATTCAGCTTTGAAATACCCTGTGAGATGTGAGTGTTTATGAGATTTATATTCAGCTTTGAGATACCCTGTGAGATGTGAGTGTTTATGAGATTTATATTCAGCTTTGAGATACCCTGTGAGATGTGAGTGTTTATGAGATTTATATTCAGCTTTGAAATACCCTGTGAGATGTGAGTGTTTATGAGATTTATATTCAGCTTTGAGATACCCTGTGAAATGTGAGGGTTTATGAGATTTATATTCAGCTTTGAGATACCCTGTGAGTTGTGAGTGTTTATGAGATTTATATTCAGCCTTGAGATACCCTGTGAGATGTGAGTGTTTATGAGATTTATATTCAGCTTTGAAATACCCTGTGAGATGTGAGTGTTTATGAGATTTATATCCAGCTTTGAGATACCCTGTGAGATGTGAGTGTTTATGAGATTTATATTCAGCTTTGAGATACCCTGTGAGATGTGAGTGTTTATGAGATTTATATTCAGCCTTGAGATACCCTGTGAGATGTGAGTGTTTATGAGATTTATATTCAGCTTTGAAATACCCTGTGAGATGTGAGTGTTTATGAGATTTATATCCAGCTTTGAGATACCCTGTGAGATGTGAGTGTTTATGAGATTTATATTCAGCTTTGAGATACCCTGTGAGATGTGAGTGTTTATGAGATTTATATTCAGCTTTGAGATACCCTGTGAGATGTGAGTGTTTATGAGATTTATATTCAGCTTTGAAATACCCTGTGAGATGTGAGTGTTTATGAGATTTATATTCAGCTTTGAGATACCCTGTGAGATGTGAGTGTTTATGAGATTTATATTCAGCTTTGAAATACCCTGTGAGATGTGAGTGTTTATGAGATTTATATTCAGCTTTGAGATACCCTGTGAAATGTGAGTGTTTATGAGATTTATATTCAGCTTTGAGATACCCTGTGAGATGTGAGTGTTTATGAGATTTATATTCAGCCTTGAGATACCCTGTGAGATGTGAGTGTTTATGAGATTTATATTCAGCTTTGAAATACCCTGTGAGATGTGAGTGTTTATGAGATTTATATTCAGCTTTGAGATACCCTGTGAGATGTGAGTGTTTATGAGATTTATATTCAGCTTTGAAATACCCTGTGAGATGTGAGTGTTTATGAGATTTATATTCAGCTTTGAAATACCCTGTGAGATGTGAGTGTTTATGAGATTTATATTCAGCTTTGAGATACCCTGTGAGATGTGAGTGTTTATGAGATTTATATTCAGCCTTGAGATACCCTGTGAAATGTGAGTGTTTATGAGATTTATATTCAGCTTTGAGATACCCTGTGAGATGTGAGTATTTATGAGATTTATATTCAGCCTTGAGATACCCTGTGAAATGTGAGTGTTTATGAGATTTATATTCAGCTTTGAGATACCCTGTGAGATGTGAGTGTTTATGAGATTTATATTCAGCTTTGAGATACCCTGTGAGATGTGAGTGTTTATGAGATTTATATTCAGCCTTGAGATACCCTGTGAAATGTGAGTGTTTATGAGATTTATATTCAGCTTTGAGATACCCTGTGAGATGTGAGTGTTTATGAGATTTATATTCAGCCTTGAGATACCCTGTGAAATGTGAGTGTTTATGAGATTTATATTCAGCTTTGAGATACCCTGTGAGATGTGAGTGTTTATGAGATTTATATTCAGCCTTGAGATACCCTGTGAGATGTGAGTGTTTATGAGATTTATATTCAGCTTTGAAATACCCTGTGAGATGTGAGTGTTTATGAGATTTATATTCAGCCTTGAGATACCCTGTGAAATGTGAGTGTTTATGAGATTTATATTCAGCCTTGAGATACCCTGTGAGATGTGAGTGTTTATGAGATTTATATTCAGCCTTGAGATACCCTGTGAAATGTGAGTGTTTATGAGATTTATATTCAGCTTTGAGATACCCTGTGAGATGTGAGTGTTTATGAGATTTATATTCAGCTTTGAGATACCCTGTGAGATGTGAGTGTTTATGAGATTTATATTCAGCCTTGAGATACCCTGTGAAATGTGAGTGTTTATGAGATTTATATTCAGCTTTGAGATACCCTGTGAGATGTGAGTGTTTATGAGATTTATATTCAGCTTTGAGATACCCTGTGAGATGTGAGTGTTTATGAGATTTATATTCAGCCTTGAGATACCCTGTGAGATGTGAGTGTTTATACTCTTTGCAGTTTTCTCAAGTACTATCTAATTCAATTTGGAATTTTGTTGGTTTCTTTTCTTCTTTTATTACCAGTGTCATATGGTATTTTGATCCCCTGAAAAATCTACCCAGAGGTCCAATTTTTTGTCATTGTTTTTTGAACCCCCTCATTTCTACCAAAAGAGGGGGGTTCATAATACCAAAAGAGGGGCGTTCATAATACCATATTTGGTGGAACACTAAAATCTAACAACATCCTGTATGAGGTTATTTTAATAGATTTCTACTCTAAGTGGAGTTTTACCACATCACACCTTTTGTTTTCTTTTAATAAGTGATTTAATCTAACAAAGATGCCTGTTTTAAAAAATATCTTATTTCTATTGATGACTGCCTTTTTTAAATATTTTTGTAATTGTTTATAGATTATATATCAGGATACGGGCCCAGGTGGCTCAATGAGCTAGGTAGCTGTAGGGCCCGGGTGGCTCAATGAGTTAGGTAGTTGTAGGGCCCAGGTGGCTCAATGAGTTAGCTAGTTGTAGGGCCCGGATGGCTCAATGAGTTAGGTAGTTGTAGGGCCCGGGTGGCTCAATGAGCTAGGTAGTTGTAGGGCCCAGGTGGCTCAATGAGCTAGGTAGTTGTAGGGCCCAGGTGGCTCAATGAGTTAGGTAGTTATAGGGCCCAGGTGGCTCAATGAGCTAGGTAGTTGTAGGGCCCGGGGTGGCTCAATGAGCTAGGTAGTTGTAGGGCCCATATGGCTCAATGAGTTAGGTAGTTGTAGGGCCCAGGTGGCTCAATGAGCTAGGTAGTTGAAGGGCCCAGGTGGCTCAATGAGCTAGGTAGTTGTAGGACCCAGGTGGCTCAATGAGCTAGGTAGTTGTAGGGCCCGGTTGGCTCAATGAGCTAGGTAGTGGTAGGGCCCGGGTGGCTCAATGAGCTAGGTAGTTGTAGGGCCCAGGTGGCTCAATGAGCTAGGTAGTTGGATTACCTAACAACTCATACAAGCCTATCACCAATACTGCGTGGATTCGCACCCGGCTTTGTAAATTACAAAAAAGTGTTCACTCGACTCGCAGCCGCAAGTGATAAAGTTTACCAGCTGCTTGCCCATGGTCGGTGGGTCTCTCCGGATACTCCGGCTTCTTCCACCACTAAAACTGGTCGCCATGATATAGCTGAAATATTGCTGAAAGTGGCGTTAAAACACCAAAAATCAATCTTATATCAGGATAACAACAATATCCTCTTAAAAAGAAACATAAACTACTTACGACATCCTCAAAATATTCAATACAGTCATCTGCTGGACTGTACCTGAAGAACAACATTGAAATATATAAAGGGACCAACCAAACCCATAGTTTGCTAGCAATTGGTACTTTACAGAGCTTTTCAGAATTTTTTTATTCCTTTTTTTGTCAAACTTTCTATTTTTAGTAACAGAGGTGGCCATGTTTGATGGAAGTTTGAATCATTAACCATAATATTTAAAGAGGATCACAACTGTATTATTTCCCTAAACTTTGGTAGCAATTGGCACTTTACAGGATTTTTTTTTTCATATAATTTTTGCATATTTTTGTCAAATGTTCTATTTTCAGTAACGGTGGCGGCCATGTCAGACTTCACCCCCTTTAAAGTTTTATCAATGGATTTACACAGATCTCAAAAATGTGGATCCGTGGAAAACTTTCATCACTGACAAAAGTATATATGATGGGTAACTTATCATATAGGAGATAAATATTCTACACATGTTGTCATTTGTTTTCCTGGTTTATATAATTATCCAAAGTTATCAAACTTAAATACTAATGATGTGTTGACAACTAATTCTATAAATTGGCATTAAACAAATAGTATGGTATCTGGTGACAGACCTATTTTTTTTTTATTTGACCCAATACATAGATTTTAAAATCTCTGTTATTTGACAACTGTTGCAATCAAAGAAGCAACGAAATTATTTTTATCATTTGTTATTAATCAAAGAAAAATCAACCTTACTTCAGTGGACTTTTTTTTAATTTTCACTTGCTACCCCTGGACAAGTGAGATTGATGTAAAACAGGACCTTTAATGTGCGTTCCTGGGCCATTAAGGTTATTATAAACAGGATATTTTTGAATAAACTATATTATGATGTAGGGCCCGGGTGGCTCAATGAGCTAGGTAGTTGGATTACCTAACAACTCATACAAGCCTATCACCAATACGGCATGGGTTCGCGCCTGGCTTTGTAAATTACAAAAAAGGGTGCACTCGACTCGCAGCCGCAAGTAATAAAGTTTACCAGTTGCTTGCCCATGGTCGGTGGTTCTCTCTGGGTACTCCGTCTTCTTCCATCACAAAAACTGGTCGACATGATATAGCTGAAATATTGCTGAAAGTGGAGTTAAAACACCAAAAATCAAATCAAATCATATATTATGATGTAAAATTAAAAAAAAAAAGCAAACTTACCCCACTTATAATTAACGATGGAGAAGTTGAAGGCTCGTTTCTCAATACCAATACTAAGTTGCCAGTTACAGGCATCCAACAGAGCATATAACTTAAAAGATTTGCCGATCTTACCAACTTCTACACAACATTCAATACCGGTACAATAATCTGGTATGAAACAATTCACTGTTCCTCGTATTTTTGGTAGAGTCATATTCTTAGGACAGGCTGTATAAATGATAAAAATAAATCTGTTAGACATACTAAAGCATACAACTGTCATATCTACAAGTCCTCTTAGGATGTCATATCTACAAGTCCTCTTAAGATCTTGAATAAAGTTACAATAACATTAGAGATTTCAAAGACATTCATAAATCAGTGATGATTTTGAAGATTTAAAAAAATAACTGGAAAAATATTGAGAAATGAATGAACTGGCAAAGAGAGTCTGGGGAGTTTGCATAATGAGATGCTCTTATGTCCAGGGGTGTGAGGCCCCAGAAGCTCTGTAGTACATGGTGTAAAATACTGCAGTCTAACAATTTCCTGGCACCTAATTATAATTCTAATAAAAAGATATTCTTGAACAGTGAATTTTTACTATTTTCTCTTTACTCTACATAAGTAAATTGGTAGGTTCTTAAAGAATGTACATTTTATCTGGATGGATATATTTTACCTTTTACTAGTCATAGACAATCTGATGAGAGTGTGTAAGTGTCTGTACATTAATTTAACTATGTCAAATATTACATTTTTAATGTAATCTGTTAAAAAGTAATAATTTAGTTTGATTTGAATACTGCAATCCGCTTGGAGAAAATTTTGGTTATACTTGATAACCTGGATTGGTATTGTGACGTCACCAACATATTCATTCGCCAAGGACAAATTCAAATAGTCACATGAAATAATCGTAATTAAAATCAAGGAATCATTAAATTTTGTTGTAAAAATTAAATTATGAGTAATATTTGTAATTTTTCAACAGGTTATACAACTGGTTTGGTACAGTTTACGCTTTTTATTAAGTGTAAACTGCCCCAAAAATTTCAAATATTCCTTAATTAAATTATAAAATCAAACTACGCCTACCTGTTATGATCCTTGACCTTGTGTATCAATTTCAAATGATTTGCTAATGGGCAACTTAAGTTATTGAACAAAAACCAAAGCGGAGCCAGATACAAATAAATCTTAATGACCCCTATATCTATTGGCTAGGGCATAAAAATACTCTTTTTGTCATATGATTAGCTCAATGTTTACAGCAGTTCAATAATTTTTTTGCTTTACCTTAGTTTAGAATTTTTCAGTTAATAAACAAAAATATGTGGGTATGTTGATAAAATAACTATGTAAGTAAAGACAGATTACAGCACATAACATACCAGTAGTGTTCAAACCAGTCATAATAAATAAAGAGATTACAGCATATAACATACCAGCAGTGTTCAAACCAGTCATAGTAAATAAAGAGAGATTACAGCATATAACATACCAGTAGTGTTCAAACCAGTCATAGTAAATAAAGAGATTACAGCACATAACATACCAGTAGTGTTCAAACCAGTCATAGTAAATAAAGAGATTACAGCACATAACATACCAGCAGTGTTCAAACCAGTCATAGTAAATAAAGAGAGATTACAGCATATAACATACCAGTAGTGTTCAAACCAGTCATAGTAAATAAAGAGAGATTACAGCACATAACATACCAGTAGTGTTCAAACCAGTCATAGTAAATAAAGAGATTACAGCATATAACATACCAGTAGTGTTCAAACCAGTCATAGTAAATAAAGAGATTACAGCATATAGCATACCAGTAGTGTTCAAACAAGTCATAGTAAATAAAGAGAGATTACAGCATACAACATACCAGTAGTGTTCAAACCAGTCACAGTAAATAAAGAGAGATTACAGCATATAACATACCAGTAGTGTTCAAACCAGTCATAGTAAATAAAGACAGATTACAGCACATAACATACCAGTAGTGTTCAAACCAGTCATAGTAAATAAAGACAGATTACAGCACATAACATACCAGTAGTGTTCAAACCAGTCATAGTAAATAAAGAGATTACAGCATATAACATACCAGTAGTGTTCAAACCAGTCATAGTAAATAAAGAGAGATTACAGCATATAACATACCAGTAGTGTTCAAACCAGTCATAGTAAATAAAGAGAGATTACAGCACATAACATACCAGTAGTGTTCAAACCAGTCATAGTAAATAAAGAGAGATTACAGCACATAACATACCAGTAGTGTTCAAACCAGTCATAGTAAATAAAGACAGATTACAGCACATAACATACCAGTAGTGTTCAAACCAGTCATAGTAAATAAAGACAGATTACAGCACATAACATACCAGTAGTGTTCAAACCAGTCATAGTAAATAAAGAGATTACAGCATATAACATACCAGTAGTGTTCAAACCAGTCATAGTAAATAAAGAGAGATTACAGCATATAACATACCAGTAGTGTTCAAACCAGTCACAGTAAATAAAGAGATTACAGCACATAACATACCAGTAGTGTTCAAACCAGTCATAGTAAATAAAGAGATTACAGCATATAACATACCAGTAGTGTTCAAACCAGTCATAGTAAATAAAGAGATTACAGCACATAACATACCAGTAGTGTTCAAACCAGTCATAGTAAATAAAGAGATTACAGCACAAAACATACCAGTAGTGTTCAAACCAGTCATAGTAAATAAAGAGAGATTACAGCATATAACATACCAGTAGTGTTCAAACCAGTCACAGTAAATAAAGAGATTACAGCATATAACATACCAGTAGTGTTCAAACCAGTCACAGTAAATAAAGAGAGATTACAGCACATAACATACCAGTAGTGTTCCAACAAGTCATAGTAAATAAAGAGATTACAGCATATAACATACCAGTAGTGTTCAAACCAGTCATAGTAAATAAAGAGATTACAGCATATAACATACCAGTAGTGTTCAAACAAGTCATAGTAAATAAAGAGAGATTACAGCATATAACATACCAGTAGTGTTCAAACCAGTCACAGTAAATAAAGACAGATTACAGCACATAACATACCAGTAGTGTTCAAACCAGTCATAGTAAATAAAGACAGATTACAGTAACAGTAAATAAAGAGATTACAGCATATAACATACCAGTAGTGTTCAAACAAGTCATAGTAAATAAAGAGATTACAGCACATAACATACCAGTAGTGTTCCAACCAATCACAGTAAATAAAGAGAGATTACAGCACATAACATACCAGCAGTGTTCCAACAAGTCACAGTAAATAAAGAGAGATTACAGCACATAACATACCAGCAGTGTTCCAACAAGTCACAGTAAATAAAGAGATATTACAGCACATAACATACCAGCAGTGTTCCAACAAGTCACAGTAAATAAAGAGATATTACAGCACATAACATACCAGTAGTGTTCCAACCAATCACAGTAAATAAAGACATTACAGCATATAACATACCAGTAGTGTTCCAACAAGTCACAGTAAATAAAGACATTACATCATATAACATACCAGTAGTGTTCCAACAAGTCACAGTAAATAAAGAGAGATTACAGCACATAACATACCAGCAGTGTTCCAACAAGTCACAGTAAATAAAGAGATATTACAGCACATAACATACCAGCAGTGTTCCAACAAGTCACAGTAAATAAAGAGATATTACAGCACATAACATACCAGTAGTGTTCCAACCAATCACAGTAAATAAAGAGATTACAGCATATAACATACCAGTAGTGTTCCAACAAGTCACAGTAAATAAAGACATTACATCATATAACATACCAGTAGTGTTCCAACAAGTCACAGTAAATAAAGAGAGATTACAGCACATAACATACCAGTAGTGTTCCAACCAATCACAGTAAATAAAGAGATTACAGCATATAACATACCAGTAGTGTTCCAACAAGTCACAGTAAATAAAGAGAGATTACAGCACATAATATACCAGTAGTGTTCCAACCAATCACAGTAAATAAAGAGATTACAGCATATAACATACCAGTAGTGTTCCAACAAGTCACAGTAAATAAAGAGAGATTACAGCACATAACATACCAGTAGTGTTCCAACCAGTCATAGTAAATAAAGAGAGATTACAGCACATAACATACCAGCAGTGTTCCAACAAGTCACAGTAAATAAAGAGAGATTACAGCACATAACATACAAGTAGTGTTCCAACCAATCACAGTAAATAAAGAGATTACAGCATATAACATACCAGTAGTGTTCCAACAAGTCACAGTAAATAAAGAGAGATTACAGCATATAACATACCAGTAGTGTTCCAACCAGTCATAGTAAATAAAGAGAGATTACAGCACATAACATACCAGCAGTGTTCCAACCATCCACAGCATTGGCATACATTCCTTCAAATCTGTCACATGATGGATCATATAGGTACTGTGTTAGTCCATATTGATCAAATAATTTGTTGGCTAAAGCTGTTGACAAAGACTGGCCAGCTGCAAGACCTTTGTCTTTAACCCAATCAACCAAAGAACCTGAAAATAATTATAAAATGTCATTATTGTCAACTTCTTATATAACATGGTTGATTGATTGTTAGATGTTGAATGTCAGGTGAGCAGTATTTTAGCTGAATTGATTGTTAGTTGTTGAATGTCGGGTGAGCAGTATTTTAGCTGTATTGATTGTTAGTTGCTGAATGTCAGGTGAGCAGTATTTTAGCTGTATTGATTGTTAGTTGTTGAATGTCGGGTGAGCAGTATTTTAGCTGTATTGATTGTTAGTTGTTGAATGTCAGGTGAGCAGTATTTTAGCTGTATTGATTGTTAGTTGTTGAATGTCAGGTGAGCAGTATTTTAGCTGTATTGATTGTTAGTTGTTGAATGTCAGGTGAGCAGTATTTTAGCTGTATTGATTGTTAGTTGTTGAATGTCAGGTGAGCAGTATTTTAGCTGTATTGATTGTTAGTTGTTGAATGTCGGGTGAGCAGTATTTTAGCTGTATTGATTGTTAGTTGTTGAATGTCAGGTGAGCAGTATTTTAGCAGTATTGATTGTTAGTTGTTGAATGTCAGGTGAGCAGTATTTTAGCTGTATTGATTGTTAGTTGTTGAATGTCGGGTGAGCAGTATTTTAGCTGTATTGATTGTTAGTTGTTGAATGTCGGGTGAGCAGTATTTTAGCTGTATTGATTGTTAGTTGTTGAATGTCGGGTGAGCAGTATTTTAGCTGTATTGATTGTTAGTTGTTGAATGTCGGGTGAGCAGTATTTTAGCTGTATTGATTGTTAGTTGTTGAATGTCAGGTGAGCAGTATTTTAGCTGTATTGATTGTTAGTTGTTGAATGTCGGGTGAGCAGTATTTTAGCTGTATTGATTGTTAGTTGTTGAATGTCGGGTGAGCAGTATTTTAGCTGTATTGATTGTTAGTTGTTGAATGTCAGGTGAGCAGTATTTTAGCTGTATTGATTGTTAGTTGTTGAATGTCGGGTGAGCAGTATTTTAGCTGTATTGATTGTTAGTTGTTGAATGTCAGGTGAGCAGTATTTTAGCTGTATTGATTGTTAGTTGTTGAATGTCAGGTGAGCAGTATTTTAGCAGTATTGATTGTTAGTTGTTGAATGTCAGGTGAGCAGTATTTTAGTTGTATTCATGACAAGAACAGGCTTACAAATAATAAAACATGTAGGTATAAAAGTAGCAGGAAGTTAGATTACCACTAGAAAATGAGGATAACATGGATAGGGATGAACAATTTTGACAAATAACAACCAACTAACGAACATCTCTACCAAATTGTTGCTCATTAGAAACTGCTACAAGTTGGGTTTTTTACAAGCAAAAATTGTGACAAGAAGCCCTGGTTTATGTCCCTTCCTAATGATGAATTGCATATTTGATTTGCAAATACAGCCAGTGGATTCCCCTTTTACAAGGATTCAGACTATGCAGTGGGTACACTGGATCCTATTTCAATACCCCATGGTTCCTTATGAGGTTATATATATATATATAATACACACTGGCCTATTCTCTAAAATGAATTTTAGTCATAAATAAACAAAAAAAAATATCACAGAACACAAAATCCTACTTCATTTAAATCACAGACAAATATATCAAAATGTATGTTAATATTAAAATCCTGATTACAAAATGTACAATACACGCTACAATTTATTTTGTATTATATTCAGTTTCCAGATATAGTTGGTTTATTCTAACAATAGGTCCAACAGGAGAGATTATCTCCCTTTTACTAAGTTACAACATAACGCAATTTGGAAAAGGGAAATTAAATATGGTAGACGACACAAGCCAAGATATAAATTAAATATGGTAGACGAAACAAGCCAAGATATAAATTAAATATGGTAGACGAAACAAGCCAAGATATAAATTAAATATGGTAGACGACACAAGCCAAGATATAAATTAAATATGGTAGATGACACAAGCCAAGATATAAATTAAATTAAACATACTAGAATCAATCGACCAATTCATGTCTAAATCACAAAGTGGTTGTGGAAGCTTCTGTTGTTTTAAGATGTCAAAGCTGACTTGACATGTATCTCCTTCTAAGCAGATTTCCAATGCTAAATCAACAATCAACTTCTTATCATGTAACAGCTGGTCAACGGTAAACCTAAAACATAAAATAGCTGTATATAGCATTCAATCCTTAGTTTAATAATATTTTATTGTACATAACCAATAGGATTGGACGATCCTTCCTGTTAATTAGAGTAAAAAACTAGAGGCTCCCCAGAGCCTGTATTGCTCATCTGATTATTCATACACAGTTTTTCTTCCAAATACAGGACTAGACTCTAAGGATAGAGTAAGTAACGTCCCAGAACTGTGTGCGCTATGTACATGGACAATTTAGTTTAAAAAGTATAATAAACAAAAACAAAAAATAACCAAACAAAAATAACTAATTATATATATTTACAGTAGCTTGCAATATGTATTTAAAGGTGGGTTGTGAATCCTGGAGCGTAGCTACCATAAGGCACTTTAGGCATGTGCCTACACATAATTTTCCCCCCAAAATTGTCTTATTGATGAAAAATGACAAACAACGCATTACATATTTCAATTATGTCTGTTTTATGTTTATTGTACTGATGACAAGCGTCCACAAGTTGAAAGATAAACATTTGCAATGAGTACTGTGACCTTAACTAACTCTTTGAAATTGACAGTTCATTTTATCTTCAAAGGCTTTGTCTTGACATAAAATAAAACACAATTTGTTTTTCACATGCTTGTATATTTGAATCTAGAAATGAAATGATACATTTACTAGTTTGTCATTGACCGTCAAAAGAACTGTTGTCGAGCTATTGACTTGCAGTGTAAAAATGTATGGCTCTGAACCTAAGCTTAAAGTTAGAATTTTGGATGAAATGTTTAAAAAGATAAGCTCCATACATTAACAGATCAGATAACTAATTCAATCTTTGATTCTTTTCGTACGGATGTCGGATGTCACGGGGTCCTTAACTTGGCACTGGTTTTAATTATGACTTCAACCTTTTGGGGTAAAATTGAGCATTGAATAAAGTTATTATTATTTAATTAATATAAAATCTGTATTCATATACATATTTATTATTTACAAGTTCATTATCTATAAAGTATGATTATAAAGCTAGCAACACATCCATCCACATTCAAACTCATTCTCCAACTGTCCCAGATTTTCAAGAGCACTCTACACTTTCTCAGGCTATCAAATATCCAAGACCACACTAATCGACACAATAAAAACTAACAGGGACATAAATAATGGTTATAATGTAGGGAGTTCCGAAACATAAACGCAGTTGATATCAAATTTAACGGTTGGTCATACTGTCTGGAAAATATCATCAACTCTCTTAAAATTATCGCCTAGTCGAAGTAATGAATCACAACTAATTATTGATAACAGATAGATGAAGTTTTAGCTCTATGACACGGATATTGGCGACAGACAACCGTTTTTGATGAAGGTGGAAAACACGCTGGAATATAGTTGATGGGCAAAAACACAAACATTACTGGAGACACTCAATGTTACAAACCAAGACTTGTACTGTACCCTAATATTTATGCAATTTTTACAGTATTGATAATGCCAGTGTCTTTGGTGTCTAGCGAGTGTTCATTCAGTGCGATATGCCACGTAAAAAGACTGTCTTTAGAGCTACAATGGGTGATGAGAGATTATCAAATTTATCGTTGTTACACATCCACAGAACAAGAAATCTATGCGTCGAAGATGTTATCAACAAATTTGCAGTGAGAAAAAACAGACGACTGGACTTGATCTAATTACCAGTCCATGCTGCTGGACATGATGGCTGCATGTGCTTACATGAACTCTGAAACTTTATTCTTTGAATATTTCCGGGATTGTTTCTTTCATACATTTTGCATTTATGATAATCTTCGCTATAGATTCAATGCTTTGTGATGCTGAATTTTTGTAACTGTTAAAATTATTCTGAAAAGCAGTGTAGAAACATTCAGTCAAAAGTTCTCATATTCAGCAAAAATATATTAACATTAGAACTTCGATTTTTGTATTGTTTCCATGATAAAATAAGAATATATTTCATGTCTTTTATTGTTCAGATTTCGCCAATTGTACATCTATTTATGCTTAAAATCGTTTTCCTTTGGGCAAACCCCCCACCAGACCCCTCGCCGCAAGTTGTGCCTACATTTCATTTTATGCATAGCTACGCCCCTGGAATCCTTCAAATGTTAATGTGGAGATACCACTTTTGAAGGATTCTAGGTTAGGTCAAAGAGCTATTGACTAAGGTAAACTGTTCCAGACTGATATTGTATTAGGGTAGAAAGATACTTATAAAAATCTTTATTTGACTGAATTTGTCTGAATGTGCCCCACGAGTACGCCTGTCAGATTGGGATAGCATGGTTGTTGGTACCTCTACTAAACCCCCGTTTATTTTATATAGCGTATCAGACTTGCTTTAGTTCGTCTACAAGCAAGACTGTCTCACTGTAAGGTGTCAATCATATTGGTGACTGCACCAGGTGACCTGTCACGGTAGTCATTAAAGACGTACCGAGCTGCTTTCCTTTGTATTTGCTCAACCTGAGATATTTGCTGTTTTTTTTATGGATTCAAAACTGGTGAAGAGTATTCAACAACTGGACTAACAAGTGATGTGTACGTAAGGTTTTAACCTTATGTGTACAGTTTGTGTTCAATTAAGTCTAGCTTGTGAGAAAAATATTTTTTTCCATTTTCATGTAGGATCTTTTGTAAACTTTAACCCATTTAAATAGGACTTAATATATAAAAAAATTATATCTTTGGGGTGGATCCTTTTTAGCCCCCTCTTATAAAAAAAAGCTGTCATTTTGAGCATTGGACCCATTTGACTGTTTTTAATCCCTTTTATTTTTGACATCATAGTGTAAAATCTGTTTGAAAAATGCAGACAAAAAATTTCATAAGAAATATAAAAAAAAAACTATCAAATTCAGACTTCAAATAGTGTTGGTATTATTTTGACCCCCTTATATCTTGAAAACTGTACAAGATATACACAATCTGTTGGCTAATTACTTAAAGAGAATTTTATAAGGAACGTAAAGAAAAAATAATTCATCAAAATTGGTATAAAATAAAAACTACAAATACAAAAACAGAAAACATGATTTTTGACACTTTAGAGTCTCTTGTGACATGTGACAAGTGATCATCTGATGAATCATTTGTTTATTACTCTTACTTAAACAAAAATAAATACCATGAAAAAGTGAAAAAATACTTACTTGATCTTAATACGCTCTTGAAGTGGAATTATAATTTCTTTGCCTATTAATATAAAGATGAAAACATGATAAAGACCATTCATTGAATACAATGTTGAATAAATTTGTGCCACTTGAATTTTATCATTTAGTAGAGAAAGGAGGGGGGAGGGGGGGGGGGGGGGGGGGTTCAAAATGTCTCAAAAATTGTATTTTAATATATTGTGAAAACTTAAATATAAACTGTTTATATATCAATATTTAAATATTTGTTTTCAAGAACTAGGTAGAATTAGTTTGAAAAATGCAACAAAGAATTTCATGAAAGAAATTAGAGAAAAACTAAAATCAAGACTTAAAAAAAAAAGTCTTAGTATTAATTTTAGGCATTGGTCCCATTCTGACCCCCTTATATCTTGAAAATGGTAAGAGCCATGCAAAATCTATTGGAATCCTACATAGAGAGAAGTTTACAAGGAACACAGAGAAATAACACTCCACATACAAACATTTATTTTTAAACAGAAAAAAAAAACTTTTTGGCATTTCTCTTTTTCTAAAATGGCAAAATTAGAATCTGTCAAATCAATCTCAACCTATGTTATGCCAAGAACCATTGTTTTCAAACTTCAGTAAGATCAGTCAACTAGAATAAAAGTTATTGCACAGAAAATATGTAAAAACTGAGTAAACAAGCTGACTGAAAAATGTAAAATTTTAATTAGAAAATGTGAAAAAAAACACATACCCCATTGAAAACCAACTGCATCTAGCAAGTCATACTCAAAGGTCAATTTCTCGATACCTCCTCTGATCTTAAATCCACAGGTGTCTATATATAGGTATGTCCTCAAGGATATTCCTAGGAAATCATACTGATAACAACAATCAATACCGGTACAGTTATCAGGAATGTAACAATTCAATGGCAGGTTTATATCTGGTAGAGTCAAAGCACCCAGTGAACAGTCTGTTGAAGAAGAAAAAAGGTCACATTATATGTAAAATTCAATGGCAGGTTTATCGCTGGTAGAGTCAAAGCACTCAGTGAACAATCTGTTGAAGAAGAAAAGACGCTCACATTATATGTAACAATTCAATGGCAGGTTTATATCTGGTAGAGTCAAAGCACTCAGTGAACAGTCTGCTGAAGAAAAAAAACTGCTCACATTATATGTAACAATTCAATGGCAGATTTATATCTGGTAGAGTCAAAGCACTCAGTGAACAGTCTGTTGAAGAAGAAAAAACGCTCACATTATATGTAACAATTCAATGGCAGGTTTATCGCTGGTAGAGTCAAAGCACTCAGTGAACAGTCTGTTGAAGAAGAAAAAACGCTCACATTATATGTAACAATTCAATGGCAGGTTTATCGCTGGTAGAGTCAAAGCACTCAGTGAACAGTCTGCTGAAGAAAAAAAACTGCTCACATTATATGTAACAATTCAATGGCAGGTTTATCGCTGGTAGAGTCAAAGCACTCAGTGAACAATCTGTTGAAGAAGAAAAAACGCTCACATTATATGTAACAATTCAATAGCAGGTTTATCGCTGGTAGAGTCAAAGCACTCAGTGAACAGTCTGCTGAAGAAAAAAAACTGCTCACATTATATGTAACAATTCAATGGCAGGTTTATATCTGGTAGAGTCAAAGCACCCAGTGAACAGTCTGCTGAAGAAGAAAAAACGCTCACATTATATGTAACAATTCAATAGCAGGTTTATATCTGGTAGAGTCAAAGCACTCAGTGAACAGTCTGCTGAAGAAAAAAAACTGCTCACATTATATGTAACAATTCAATGGCAGGTTTATATCTGGTAGAGTCAAAGCACTCAGTGAACAGTCTGTTGAAGAAGAAAAAACGCTCACATTATATGTAACAATTCAATAGCAGGTTTATCGCTGGTAGAGTCAAAGCACTCAGTGAACAGTCTGCTGAAGAAAAAAAACTGCTCACATTATATGTAACAATTCAATGGCAGGTTTATATCTGGTAGAGTCAAAGCACTCAGTGAACAGTCTGTTGAAGAAGAAAAAACGCTCACATTATATGTAACAATTCAATAGCAGGTTTATCGCTGGTAGAGTCAAAGCACTCAGTGAACAGTCTGCTGAAGAAAAAAAACTGCTCACATTATATGTAACAATTCAATGGCAGGTTTATATCTGGTAGAGTCAAAGCATTCAGTGAACAGTCTGTTGAGGAAAAAAAGCAGTCACATTATATGTAACAATTCAATGGCAGGTTTATGGCTGATAGAGTCAAAGCACTCAGTTGAACAGTCCATTGAGGAAAAAAACCGCTCACATTATATGTAACAATTCAATGCAAAATTTATCACTGATAAAATCAGGTACACAATGAAGAGGCATATTGCACATAATATGAGAAGTTATTTATTTGGATTTGGATAGGAGGTAATTAAGTTTGTATCAAGAATTATACTATTTATCACCCATAACCCTTATCCCAAACTAAAGGTTTTAATTTGGTGAAATATGAAGTAGTAGAGAAAAAAATAGACTAAAGACTTATAAATACAAACCTTCATGAGTTGCCATGTTCTTGCATACAAGTAACACTTGCAACTAGTTGTGTAAAATAATTGCTATTTTCCCAGATAAACTTTTGACCAACCTAGGTTGCTATTATACAGTCAGTTATGGTATATACTTACTATTGTTCCATCCATTAACAGAAGGTTGGTATAAAGGATCAGTATGTTTACAACCTGAAGGGGTGTGTATTATATATAAATGTGTACTATACACAGTCAGTTATGGTATATACTTACTATTGTTCCATCCATTGACAGAAGGTTGGTATAAAGGATCAGTACGTTTACAACCTGGATCATTCATATAGGCATCCAGACCTAAAGACTCTAACATCAGTTGTGCTACATTTTTTGCCAATGGATCAACAAAATTGGATATGTTCAGGTTTAATTGGCTGGCCCATGCACTGGCTGAGAAATCTATAAACACAAAAATCATGGTATAAGATTGTTTATAGTAGATACTATTTCAACTGAATCTGAAGAAAGGAAAAACTGAGTAAATCAAAAATCCTGTTTATTCTTAACAATTAAACTGGTACCTAGGGCTTAAATATGTAAATGTTTTACTTTTATAAAACAATTTTACATAAAACTGTAACATTGCATCAAGAGTCTAGACTGTTATATATACTGCTATCAAACAATATTCATTATAAAAACTTACAAATATTATCATTGTTATTTTCTTTATTATGTTTAAATAGAATATGCATGCTTAGAGTCAGGCCGAGGCTACAACTGTTACATTAAAACATACATGGAACCAAGGTGTGAAACTTTTAAATGACTACCAGGGGTATACATGGAACCAAGGTGTGAAACTTTTAAATGACTACTAGGAGTACATATGGAACCAAGGTGTGAAACTTTTAAATGACTACCAGGGGTATACATGGAACCAAGGTGTGAAACTTTTAAATGACTACTAGGGGTATACATGGAACCAAGGTGTGAAACTTTTAAATGACTACTAGGAGTACATATGGAACAAAGGTGTGAAACTTTTAAATGACTACCAGGGGTATACATGGAACCAAGGTGTGAAACTTTTAAATGACTACTAGGGGTATACATGGAACCAAGGTGTGAAACTTTTAAATGACTACTAGGGGTATACATGGAACCAAGGTGTGAAACTTTTAAATGACTACTAGGGGTATACATGGAACCAAGGTGTGAAACTTTTAAATGACTACTAGGGGTATACATGGAACCAAGGTGTGAAACTTTTAAATGACTACTAGGAGTACATATGGAACCAAGGTGTGAAACTTTTAAACGACTACCAGGGGTATACATGGAACCAAGGTGTGAAACTTTTAAACGACTACCAGGGGTATACATGGAACCAAGGTGTGAAACTTTTAAATGACTACTAGGAGTACATATGGAACCAAGGTGTGAAACTTTTAAACGACTACCAGGGGTATACATGGAACCAAGGTGTGAAACTTTTAAATGACTACCAGGGGTATACATGGAACCAAGGTGTGAAACTTTTAAATGACTACTAGGAGTACACATGGAACCAAGGTGTGAAACTTTTAAATGACTACTAGGAGTATATATGGAACCAAGGTGTGAAACTTTTAAATGACTACCAGGGGTATACATGGAACCAAGGTGTGAAACTTTTAAATGACTACCAGGGGTATACATGGAACCAAGGTGTGAAACTTTTAAATGACTACTAGGGGTATACATGGAACCAAGGTGTGAAACTTTTAAATGACTACTAGGGGTATACATGGAACCAAGGTGTGAAACTTTTAAATGACTACTAGGAGTACATATGGAACCAAGGTGTGAAACTTTTAAACGACTACCAGGGGTATACATGGAACCAAGGTGTGAAACTTTTAAATGACTACCAGGGGTATACATGGAACCAAGGTGTGAAACTTTTAAATGACTACTAGGAGTACATATGGAACCAAGGTGTGAAACTTTTAAACGACTACCAGGGGTATACATGGAACCAAGGTGTGAAACTTTTAAATGACTACCAGGGGTATACATGGAACCAAGGTGTGAAACTTTTAAACGACTACCAGGGGTATACATGGAACCAAGGTGTGAAACTTTTAAACGACTACCAGGGGTATACATGGAACCAAGGTGTGAAACTTTTAAACGACTACCAGGGGTATATATGGAACCAAGGTGTGAAACTTTTAAATGACTACCAGGGGTATGTGTCTACAACGTCTTTAATGAGAGAAACTGCAGCAATAAAGATATGATTAATCTGTTTTTAAGACTTTCAGGCACAATATGAAAATCACTCTATTAAAGTAGTCATTTTTTATTACAGTCAAACATGCTTCAGTGACCACCTCTATTAAGCAATAATTTATATTATTAAATGACTATGAATTTTCTTAATTCTGATTGGTTTAGAGGTTCATTGCTTCCTCTAACAGAACTACATGTCCACCGTGCAATTTTGCGCGTGAGGTTAATAAATCTCATGTCGCAGTTAGTACGTACCCAAATATAGTAACAGGGGAAAACCAGTAGACTGATTAATATCGATAAATTTGATTGGCTGACATTTTGAACCTCAACCAATCAGAGGCGGTCTTGTTAACGAACTTCGGTAATCAGCAGACGACTGTTAGTAAACAAAAATGAACGAAGCAGATTCGTCAGTAGAACCAGAAGTTAAGACACGTTTTGATATTTTATTTGTTAAAATTTTGAAATTGTATTCGTTTTTTCTTAATCAATTTCATTGTTTTGAAACATTAGAAATGTCAAGCTATAAAAACTGGTGTTTGTTGGTTTGAAGCAGCTACAAATAAAAAAGAATAAATGGAAACGTCTAAGAAACAGCAACAATTCACAGTTTTCACCCCAAAATTACACTTAGAATGTGTCATTTAATAAAACAATTGATGACTTTTCATTTCGGTGGACACTGATTTATCAACCCCTTGGAAGTGATGTTCACCTCAGCCGTTGGCTTCGGTGAACATCACTTCCTCGGGGTTGATAAATCACAGTGTCCACCTTATGAAAAGTCATTAATTGTATATTATTGTACCTCAGTATATGAACATCACTACAAAATTTTCTACATTAAAATTGCTATTTTTCTCCTTTTCCAGTTGTTTGACTATTGAGCGGTCCATAGTTTTGAAGACTATGGACCGGCAATGTGAATCGTTTTCGCAGATTTTTAGTTCCGCGATCGGATTGGATAAAAGTTTTATATTCATTCGGAACATTCAGACTTCATCATCTATTAACGAAAACTCTGAAATTTAAAAAAAAAATAAAAATATTTCAGTTTTCATAAAATTTCATAACTCTAAAATTAAAAAAAAAAATTAAAGTTCAAGTTTTCAAAAGTTTCACAAAATTTAAAAATTTAAAAAATTTAAAAAAAAATTCAAAATTTCAAAAATTTCAAAAAAATTCGAAATTTTTATAAGACTTGTAGTCACTATATAAATTTATGTTGAAGTCTACTTTCTCAAAAGAATCAAACTTTTATGAATGACTGCGGAAATAGCATAAAAATGTCCACGAGACAATATTTAAGAATTGAATGCATTCTTTTGAAGTTTCATTGGGGTATGAAAGCGTTGACCGAAGTACATTTACAATGAAGCGCGCTTCATGTTGAAAATATAGTTCGATCAACGCTTTCATACCCCAATGAAACTTCAAAAGAATGCATTCAATTCTTATAATTATATTTAAATCACACCAAAATTTAATATAGTTGAATTTTTCGTTGTGAATTTTATTTGTGTTAGATTATTTACTACGCCATTGATTGTTTACATCTGATGTCGTCATGGAGGCATGTGCAAGTTCGGATTTGAGTTTCAATGGGATATGAAACATCACTTTTATAATCATGTGACCACTTCATAACCAATCATATTGTAACGTTTCAATGACAAACTGAAGTAATGTAATTATTCAGATTTATAATGCAAAATACTAGCAAAAGATGCGTGATTTTATTGGTCTATATCATTTTGAGGTGATCATTCAACTATGAGTCTAATGTTTATCGGTATAATAAAATACTTATAGACTGTGTATTCGGGAATAGCAAGTTTGTTGTCCCCGAGACTTGTCTCGGGGATAACAAACTAGCTATTCCCTCATACCCAGTCGATAAGTATATATTATTGTACCTCAGTATATGAACATCACTACAAAATTTTCTACATTAAAATTGCTATTTTTCTCCTTTTCCAGTTGTTTGACTATTGAGCGGTCCATAGTTTTTAAGACTATGGACCGGCAATGTGAATCGTTTTCGCGGATTTTGAGTTCCGCGACCGGATTGGATAAAAGTTTTATATTTATTCGGAACACTCAGACTTCATCGTCTATTAACGAAAACTCTGAAATTATAAAATTTCAAAATTTCAAAAATTTCAAAAAAATTCAAAATGTTCATAAGACTTGTAGTCACCATGTAAAATTATGTTGAAGTCTACTTTCTCAAGAGAATCAAACTCTTATGAATGACTGGGGAAATAGCATAAAAATGTCCATGAGACAATATTCAGATTTATAATGCAAAATACTGGCAAAAGATTAGTTCTAATAATAAAACCCTAAATGCTCGCTTACTTGCAAGGGTTATAACGGGATGCCATTACACGTAATGGAGCAGCCGCCGAGATTTTTTTCGCTCGCTTACAGAGCTTCTGACGCCTGCATTTATCAATTAATAAGACACAACCTTTCCTTTTGTCCATTATTATAACAAGATTTTATCACCTACCAGTATTTTAGAATGTAATTCCCACAAAATAAAATTCTTCTCTGAACATTTTGAATTTCGTCATTTCCGGCTTCACTATTTGGATGTCGATACCATATTTGGCGATTTAGGCATGAATGTTTACATCAGCGTATAGTAAGAAATACCATATTTAGAAAAGCTCCGCCTTCCGTAGTTTCCGGTTATGGAAAACGATCGATAAATTTGAACAAGGTTGTTGCTACCTTTAAATCAGCCAAACCGATTTAACAAGGACTGGGATCATCAGTAATAGTTATAATGAAATGTTTGAAGCGTAAATAGTGAGTTTTTATGTTTCAACTGCAACTTTTTTTTTTGCTCCATTGTGACGAATGGGACCACGTTGTAGCTCTGCCGAGACACAAGTTTGTCACAGGAGCTACATTATTGCAGCTAGCAAAAGATACGTGATTTTATTGGTCTTTATCATTTTGAGGTGATCATTCAACTATGAATCTAATGTTTTTCGGTATAATAAAATACTTATAGACTGTGTATTCGGGAATAGCAAGTTTGTTGTCCCCTCGACCCTGACTATTGACCTTGGCTTCGCCTCGGTCAATAGTCAGTGTCTCGGGGACAACTTGCTATTCCCTCATACCCAGTCAATAAGTATATATTATGTGACCTTTACCTTCATAGTGCATTTCATATCGATTAAACCTGTATTAAGAGACCACCTGTCTTATGCGACCATATTTCACTGTTCCCTTGGAAGGTCACATAAGACAGGTTTGACTGTATCTATATCTCATTCAATTTTTGAAGTGACTTACTTTTCAAACTCATGGTAGCAGCCATATCACATAGTAATTGTGGAACCTCTGTATTACTCATTATAGGAAGACTTAAAGTACAATCAGTTGGCTCAAAGCAAACTTTTACATTTAAGTCTATTATAAATTTCTTTTCATCCGGTCGTTTTTTAACTATGAATCTGAAATAGATATTAAATAATTATAATGCCTTCACTTTAAGTATATAAAGAAGTGTTATCAAGAGGACTTTTTTGGAAACCTGTATGTAAAATTTCACGATATGTCACATCCAAATATGATCTTATTCAGGTTTTAGACAGGCCATATAAATCTGAAACCTGGAATATGACATATACACCTTGTCTAGAACATGAATAACTATTATATTTTATTTTATTACTCTTCATGTAAGAAACTTTCATTGTAATTGACATACTATTATTGAAACAAAATTTTACAAAGAATAAATAGCGTTGTTGTACTATGCACTCGCATAGTACTATTGTTGGAGTCATTACTATGTTGATGGGCGGAGCTTAGAACAATGTTACGTCATTTAAATAGGCGGGGTCTAAACGGGATCACCTGAGCACTTTTAACAGTGTACAATTTACAATGTATTATACGTTTTTTTTAACGTTGATGCTGTCGTCTGTCAAAACAATGGCCAGTTCCAGGTTTGGGAATTAAATATTTGACAGTTCATTGTTATTATTGAAATTAAATATTTCTTGAATTTAAATGAATATGATTTTCCAATCTGTATTCTATCAATACATTTTAGACAAATTTCATTTTTTTAAATCACCAAAGACATTCAGAGTATAAAATCACCAAAGACATTCAGAGTAATAATAACAATAATATTGTGTTGTACATGTTACATGTAAATGTCGAAATATGTCCCAAGGTTAGAAGGCATAATGCATTTTTCCGGGTCGTGCATTATGCCTTCTAACCTTGGGACATATTTCGGCATATAACATGGACAACACAATATTATTGTATAAATATTTCATGTAAATTCCCTGTCTTCTCATTGGTTAAGGAGCGTGTGGCAATTTAGTCTATCACATGGCAGAGGGGGATAAATTAGTTGATCACCCTCTCGATTTAAAACTTTTATGTCCCGAGTCAATTGTGCGATTTAAAAGAACGGATAATCAGTCGGAATTTAAATTGAAAAATAATATCGGTGAAGGAATGAAAATGTTCAGGAAATTCCTGACTTTTTGTCTGAAGACTTTGTTTTGGCAAATGTATTGAATGACTTGTCTTTTTCACTGCCACATCAATTATTTTACCTTCAGCCATCATTTTGCATCTGACGTCTCTTTCAGTATAATAAAACACTTATTAACTAGATATTCGGGGATAATTGTAAGTTTATTGAATTGCTCACTTTTCATTTAAGAACACCCATCAATATAAAATTTACACCAAAATGGCAGAAAAATATTAACAAATACAAAAAATGCATGTAATCTTATTTATTACACATCATCGATATCACAGTTTAACACATTTAAAGACAACGGCAATTGAAATTCAGGGCATCAAAATCATAAAAAAGAATGAAACCAGGAGAAAAGAACATTCAGTATAATAAAACAAATAACATTCATATAATGGTGCTTAGCTTTTAATTTTAAAAATTCAAACATTTTCATGCCTATTTTAACATTATGGAAATTCTTTTCTTTATGGAACATTATTTGTGTATGGCAGAAATGTTAAAAACATTTCAGCTCCATTCTAAGTTTTTCAAGAAAGAACATGTTTACTTTACCAACCAGCACAATAAAATGACATTGGTAAGCTGTAATAGGACAGAAAATCAATACTAGAACTGGTGGGTGGGTAAGATTTTTAATCATTTAATCACTGATATAGATCTATGGCACCAATCATATATATAGCATGATGTATCCCGCCAGGGGTCCAATGGAAATACAATTTTTCTATAAACCATAAAATATGGAAATATAATTTTTGCATTCATGAACAGATTTACATTATCAATTTTGTTTTCTATTTTAACAGCTTATAACAAGACATCAAAATACGACAAAATCTGCAATATATGAAAAAAGAGTTGTCTCCCTTACCCAAGTAAAATATTTTAGACTTACTCTAGTTTAATAATAGGATTTGATTCACTGGGTATTGATATGGTCCATGGTCTTCCTACAAAACAATAAACACTGACATATAAATAAAAAAAACCAATACCTTATCATAATTACCATAAATGGCCTTATATTATCCACAGAAATTTACCCTTTAAAGGGATTTTAGTGTATTTGGGTGCGGGTTATATACTGCGATAGGTTCTGGGAAAAACTTTTTTTCAAGATGTCGGATGTGATGGGACAGATGTTTCAGAAAATATTGTAAAGTATTCAAATCTGTTGTACCGATGTTGAACAAATTTCTTTGTTATATCCATGTACATTGTGTATGAACGCTTTTGTTTTGTTGTTTTATATTTATAAAATAAATATATCAACAGTGTTACATTTTAACTCTATTTTGCCCAGCAGATTCAGCGATTGTACGTTGTCACTGTCCCTATAGCATTTGAAGCCGAAATTTGCACGATCTATTGACAATATTTACGTTTCCTTAACCCCCACACCCAAAAGTACATGCTTACAAAGTCCCTACCTGTTACTAATACATAATAATAGATTTTTCATATTAAATGAAGCCGCAATGCGTTATTGCGTACGACCATCATTTTTTTTACAGGTCAGTTGTACACATGATAAAAATATATTTATTATTGTTTTGTTTTTCCTTTCTTATTTAAAATTGCTTACTATAGAAAATACCATTTTAATCTTTCACTATTTTAAATAAATAATCACATTTTTGAAAATTATTGAATTATGAGGTATTGGTCCCCATGAAATATTTCGCTTAAAGTGCTGTAACAGATCAAGGTAATCATGGGCTGATTAATGTGTGATGAGGCTACATGCAAGTGAGTGACTGAAGTTGAAAGCGTTTGTCAGTAAATTTTATCCTTCTGATCATATTGTTTAATTGTAATTACGATAACTATTAAGATAACAATAAATTGATAGTTGTTGAAAGAAAGTAAAAAAAAAACTGTGATAGTTCTTACCCCATTCACAACTGTCAATACCACCTTCAAACAGTGATAGTTCTTACCCCATTCATAACTGTCAATACCACCTTCAAACAGTGATAGTTCTTACCCCATTCATAACTGTCAATACCACCTTCAAACAGTGATAGTTCTTACCCCATTCATAACTGTCAATACCACCTTCAAACAGTGATAGTTCTTACCCCATTCATAACTGTCAATACCACCTTCAAACAGTGATAGTTCTTACCCCATTCATAACTGTCAATACCACCTTCAAACAATGATAGTTCCATTTGCTCCGTGTTGATACCAAATTTAATCGTGTACTGACATGTATTAATGATGAAAAAGGCATGTATAGTTAAGTCCATGTACGGTATTTCTGCACAACAGTCAATACCACTACACGTTTCTGTTATCATACAAGTCATTGGTCCATCTATATCAGGCAGTTTTAATATACTAAATGGACATTCTGAAAAGATATTTGTATACAATCAGTTACAAATCCTTAAACATCTACAAAAGTCTGATAATAAGATAAGACCATAGAATTATTTGGAGTTAGTCAAACCAGTCTATAGTGACCATTGATTCTGGAAAAAAAAGTCGCATCACAGGGAGTCCTTATATAGAGGCAGTGATGATTCCACTATATGATTTAGGGCCGCTTAATGGCCTTAGATATCGCCAGCAGCCCCAAAACAATTGCAAGTAAATCAAAATTTCCAAATTTGGAAAAAAATATTGTATTAACGATATTTCCGGAAAATGTCCGTCAGCGATGCACATTTTATACCATCCCACTTGTAATTAATCGGAACATCTCCTTCTTCTTCCTATACGTATTGTAAGCATACTTTAGTATTGCCGAGCACCTCCAATATGTGGAGCCTTAAAACTTAAATATATTACTGAACATAGAAATAAGTTGACTTCCACACTCCCGAAACATCAAAGATTGCTTATGGTGAATTAATTTTGTTTTGAGATGCTTATATATTGAAGATGGCAACAGATTCATGATCTCAACTGAAATTAAAAATGGATGAAACCGGAAGTTGACATTGATGTAATATTCGGAACCGGATCTGACCATTAGATACGGATTGTTGGCTATTTATCTTTTTAGATAACCATACAGAAGAACACTTAATTGAAAAATATTTGCATGAAAATTTATTGATAATAATAACTTAAAATAAAGTGAATAACTTGTTTATTTACATTTTATTTGCAAATGTACATTATTTCCAATTGATATCTTAACATTTTCAAAAAAGATGTGTCATAATGGCTGTAAAAAAAGATGTGTCATAATGGCTGTAAAAAAAGATGTGTCATAATGGCTGTAAAAAAAGATGTGTCATAATGGCTGTATAAAAAGATGTGTCATAATGGCGGTCAAAAAAGATGTGTCATAATGGCTGTAAAAAAGATGTGTATTGGATACTTTTATATAGTTAATTTTTTTATAACATACTGCAGAATATATTTTCAAATTTATAAAATTATGAAATAAAAATTATCTGCTATCTTTCACTTGTTTACAAATATAATTATATCCATCTAAATTCTGTTAATCAAGTCTCCAGACACTGCAATCTAATAGAGTTCGCTGTACAAGCATTTAAAATATCGTATTCTGATTTTTTTTTTTTAATTTCCCAATTTGGTGAAAAATTCCCAATTCTGTGTACAGGGAGGGGACCCATTTTAAAACAGCTGGAATCATCCCTGAGAGGTTATGATATTTGTGAACAAAATTATGTCCATCGGCATAGATGCAATCATAGTGTATCTAGTTGCAATTTTGTATAAGTGTATTTGGAATGATGTCTGTATTTACATATCGTCCATCAATAAATTTATTTCAATTGCATTTTATTGTATATTTTGTTTCCAAACCCGTATATAATGGTTCAATCTGGTTTCGGATTATGCTTCAATATAAACTTCCAGTTTATTCCATTAGTTATTATAAGTTGATAACATAAATCTGTTGCCATCCTCGATGTATAAGCATCTCGAAACAAATTTAATGAAACATAAAGCATTCTTGATATTTCAGGAAGCTGGAATTTATCTTAATTCTGTGTTCAGTAATATACTTTTGAAATTCTCGCTTTAAGTCGGGGAAAAAAAAATTAATCTTCTAATAGTCGTTATACGTAGGATTTTCAGTCTTAGAACATGGTAGTTAGTCGCATCAGACAGCGAGTTGTTGTATAAAAGTGAAATGCACGGGAAAATGCTGGGGAAGAATAACTAAGGTCGGATAATGAAGGAAGTCATTACAGGGAGGGGGTTGTCAATACAAGTTTCACTGTGTCTTTAGTTTTAAAATAAATGATTATTATAAGTGTATTCTTTGTAATTGCTGTGTTTTTTTCTGATCAAGTTTAATTTACTACTAATTTGTATGAAGACTAATGTTTAAGTGAATTCAAGAGAACATAATAATATAAAAAAAACAGATAAAATGTTTTCTAGACTCTAGAATGTTAAAGACTTAAAAATGTATAATACTAGAATATACTAACTGTTATTCCATCCTAGAACATTTGGATTGTAAATACCACGCTTCCTGTCACATTTACCAGCACTGAAGAAATCAGTTATACCAAGATTTTCTAGCAGATACTGGACAGCTCCCTGTCCCATTTGTTTTCCAATATCTATTCCAGCATTCTTCGCAATATCAGAGAAAGACATGTCTGTAAAAATAGGTTAGAAATGCATTTATATTGCATGATTTTCATAGTTAAGACAGATTCTATACACAACAAAATGCTTAACTTTTTGAAAATCGTTTCATAAATATTTCTTAAAGTAGCCAGTTCCTTAAGAAAGATATCATGGATTTAATATCAACAAGTCAAGATATAGAAGGCATTGGTATCAGAGTGATTAAGGTTGTTGAATTCAGACCACAAACTTAACACTACTGATATTTGGTCAGTGCATTAAATCTGTCCGGACTTTCTGCTCCCAATAAGTCTGATAAGTCACCATATAGCCAAAAAAAAATGATGAAAGTGATGGTAAACACAATTAATTAAGTGATCCTATCTAATATAAAAGTCTCGTGTTTGGTGGTACACTAGAAAAGTTCAGATTTCACATAATTCTATGTCATCATTTATCAGTTAGTTCATCATTATGGATGTTGTTAAGAGCCACAGGATAAAAACTTATTTCAGAGTTACAGTGGCATTATAACGAGTTACTTGATATTAATCTTTGTAGTAGATTTCAGAGTTACAGAGGCATTATAAGGAGTTGTCTGATATTAATCTCTGTAGTAGATTTCAGAGTTACAGTAGCATTATAAGGAGCTGTTTGATATTAATCTTTGTAGTAGATTTCAGAGTTACAGAGGCATTATAAGGAGTTGTTTGATATTAATCTCTGTAGTAGATTTCAGAGTTACAGTGGCATTATAAGAAGTTGTTTGATACTAATCTTTGTAGTAGATTTCAGAGTTACAGTAGCATTATAAGGAGCTGTTTGATATCAATCTTTGTAGTAGATTTCAGAGTTACAGTGGCATTATAAGGAGTTGTTTGATATCAATCTTTGTAGTAGATTTCAGAGTTACAGTGCCATTATAAGGAGTTGCTTGATATTAATCTCTGTAGTAGATTTCAGAGTTACAGAGGCATTATAAGGGGTTGTTTGATATCAATCTCTGTAGTAGATTTCAGAGTTACAGTGGCATTATAAGGAGTTGTTTGATATTAATCTTTGTAGTAGATTTCAGAGTTACAGTGGCATTATAAGGAGTTGTTTGATATCAATCTCTGTAGTAGATTTCAGAGTTACAGTGGCATTATAAGAAGTTGTTTGATATTAATCTTTGTAGTAGATTTCAGAGTTACAGTGGCATTATAAGAAGTTGTTTGATATTAATCTTTGTAGTAGATTTCAGAGTTACAGTGGCATTATAAGGAGCTGTCTGATATTAATCTCTGTAGTAGATTTCAGAGTTACAGTGGCATTATAAGAAGTTGTTTGATATTAATCTTTGTAGTAGATTTCAGAGTTACAGTGGCATTATAAGGAGTTGTTTGATATCAATCTTTGTAGTAGATTTCAGAGTTACAGAGGCATTATAAGAAGTTGTTTGATATTAATCTTTGTAGTAGATTTCAGAGTTACAGTGGCATTATAAGAAGTTGTTTGATATTAATCTTTGTAGTAGATTTCAGAGTTACAGTAGCATTATAAGGAGTTGTTTGATATTAATCTTTGTAGTAGATTTCAGAGTTACAGTGGCATTATAAGAAGTTGTTTGATATTAATCTTTGTAGTAGATTTCAGAGTTACAGTGGCATTATAAGAAGTTGTTTGATATTAATCTTTGTAGTAGATTTCAGAGTTACAGTGGCATTATAAGGAGCTGTCTGATATTAATCTCTGTAGTAGATTTCAGAGTTACAGTGGCATTATAAGAAGTTGTTTGATATTAATCTTTGTAGTAGATTTCAGAGTTACAGTGGCATTATAAGGAGTTGTTTGATATCAATCTTTGTAGTAGATTTCAGAGTTACAGAGGCATTATAAGAAGTTGTTTGATATTAATCTTTGTAGTAGATTTCAGAGTTACAGTGGCATTATAAGAAGTTGTTTGATATCAATCTCTGTAGTAGATTTCAGAGTTACAGAGGCATTATAAGAAGTTGTTTGATATTAATCTTTGTAGTAGATTTCAGAGTTACAGTGGCATTATAAGGAGTTGTTTGATATCAATCTTTGTAGTAGATTTCAGAGTTACAGTGGCATTATAAGAAGTTGTTTGATATTAATCTTTGTAGTAGATTTCAGAGTTACAGTAGCATTATAAGGAGTTGTTTGATATTAATCTTTGTAGTAGATTTCAGAGTTACAGTGGCATTATAAGAAGTTGTTTGATATTAATCTTTGTAGTAGATTTCAGAGTTACAGTGGCATTATAAGAAGTTGTTTGATATTAATCTTTGTAGTAGATTTCAGAGTTACAGTGGCATTATAAGGAGCTGTCTGATATTAATCTCTGTAGTAGATTTCAGAGTTACAGTGGCATTATAAGAAGTTGTTTGATATTAATCTTTGTAGTAGATTTCAGAGTTACAGTGGCATTATAAGGAGTTGTTTGATATCAATCTTTGTAGTAGATTTCAGAGTTACAGAGGCATTATAAGAAGTTGTTTGATATTAATCTTTGTAGTAGATTTCAGAGTTACAGTGGCATTATAAGAAGTTGTTTGATATCAATCTCTGTAGTAGATTTCAGAGTTACAGAGGCATTATAAGAAGTTGTTTGATATTAATCTTTGTAGTAGATTTCAGAGTTACAGTGGCATTATAAGGAGTTGTTTGATATCAATCTTTGTAGTAGATTTCAGAGTTACAGAGGCATTATAAGAAGTTGTTTGATATTAATCTTTGTAGTAGATTTCAGAGTTACAGTGGCATTATAAGGAGTTGTTTGATATCAATCTTTGTAGTAGATTTCAGAGTTACAGAGGCATTATAAGAAGTTGTTTGATATCAATCTCTGTAGTAGATTTCAGAGTTACAGAGGCATTATAAGAAGTTGTTTGATATTAATCTTTGTAGTAGATTTCAGAGTTACAGTGGCATTATAAGAAGTTGTTTGATATTAATCTTTGTAGTAGATTTCAGAGTTACAGAGGCATTATAAGAAGTTGTTTGATATTAATCTTTGTAGTAGATTTCAGAGTTACAGAGGCATTATAAGAAGTTGTTTGATATTAATCTTTGTAGTAGATTTCAGAGTTACAGAGGCATTATAAGAAGTTGTTTGATATCAATCTTTGTAGTAGATTTCAGAGTTACAGAGGCATTATAAGAAGTTGTTTGATATTAATCTTTGTAGTAGATTTCAGAGTTACAGAGGCATTATAAGAAGTTGTTTGATATCAATCTTTGTAGTAGATTTCAGAGTTACAGAGGCATTATAAGAAGTTGTTTGATATTAATCTTTGTAGTAGATTTCAGAGTTACAGAGGCATTATAATGAGTTGTTTGATATCAATCTTTGTAGTAGATTTCAGAGTTACAGAGGCATTATAAGGAGTTGTTTGATATTAATCTTTGTAGTAGATTTCAGAGTTACAGAGGCATTATAATGAGTTGTTTGATATCAATCTTTGTAGTAGATTTCAGAGTTACAGAGGCATTATAAGAAGTTGTTTGATATTAATCTTTGTAGTAGATTTCAGAGTTACAGTAGCATTATAAGAAGTTGTTTGATATTAATCTTTGTAGTAGATTTCAGAGTTACAGAGGCATTATAAGGAGTTGTTTGATATTAATCTTTGTAGTAGATTTCAGAGTTACAGTAGCATTATAAGAAGTTGTTTGATATTAATCTTTGTAGTAGATTTCTTCAGTTAACAGTTACTTTTAAGATTAATTAAAGGAAGTATAAGTAACCAAGGAATTTAGTTGTTGAGAATTCACAAATTTAATATTGTAGACTTGTATTCTAGAAAGTACAGTATAAATACTAACTACTTAGTAAGCTGGTAAAGTTTCTAGAACAGATGGGGATCTCTTGATTTTTCAACAGATGAAGGCCATCTTCTGTAGGGACACAAAGTGGTACCCCATCAAACGGGAAGCAAATCTTAACAATGACATCCACTATAAATCCTTGTCCATCTCCCATCTTACTTATTGTGAAGCTAAAAAATAAAATAAAAAGAAATTAAATATCATGAAATGAAATGCAAGTTCACTGTCTACCTTAGTTTTTGTGAAGCTAAACAGAATGTATGCAGAAATTTAATGACAATCTCCGAAAGTGAACCTAAGAAAAATAGAATTTAAAAAATATAAAACATGGTTATATGTGCTTTCCTGACTGCAATCATTTTATGCACCAGTAGCCCAAAAAAGCATTCCCATGTTGTACAATCCTTAATGTTTCTGCAGAATCATGGTTCGATTATAGTGAAACTATTCTTATCCAAGGCAATGTTTTTTTGCAACTCATTTTCAATTACCAGTTAATGTATTAAAAATAAACAGATTCCAAATACTCAAATGATTGCATTTGTCAAATCAAGAAAAGCCCAGTTCATTGAAGACCTGTTAAATTGCAACAATCAATTTTTTTTACTCAAAAATTTTAATTCATTTGAACAGTCTCTGAAATAGACAGTCAGCATTATTAACAATGATTAAAAGAAGCTCTAGAAAAAAAACGTTGAAGCTATAAATTCTAAGTATATTTCTGAAATTTATAAATTTATCTCGGATTCTGTAAACCAATTCACCTGGGTCACATTAATTGGTTTAACCCTGCCACATGTTTTGTGCCTGTCCCAAGCCAGGACCTGGATGTTCAACATCATATGTTGTGGTCTTTTTTTGTGTACAGTGAGTTAAAATGAGGGGTGATTGTTTGTTTTGTTGATGTAAATGTTGACCATCATTGTTAAAACTTACTTTTTATAACTTTTAGTTATCTATATACAGTCAAATCTGTCTAATCCAAACCCCTGTGGGACTGAAGAATTTGTTCAGTTTAGACAGGTATTTGGTTTACACAGGTTCAAATTACATAGACATTTATTAGATGGGACTATAAAGTCTGTCTGGTTTAGGCAGGATTTACTCAGGGTTCAGATTAGACAGTTTCACTGTACAATCATCTTTGCTCATTTTTAACATATTTGTGTTACACTGACTACTTACTCTATCTGTACAGGTGCTGGATCACCTGAGCCAATCGTTAATGTCTTTGTTTCACCTGTTAATATATGTGAATATATCAATTTTAATTTCAAAAAAGGCAGACAGTAAAGAAATTATGACAGTAAAGAAATTAATTTTATATTTGTAATGAGCTCAAACTGTACATTTAGTGTTAAATACTGGGCATTTTAGAATATTACTGGTAAGGCCATTCAAGATTTGTACATTTGAAAATTATAGGGAGGTTTTGACTGTACAGACTGCAATCGTTTGTCCCTCAATAGTTAAAGACGTAACATTTTAAGTATGAAAATTTAGAAATCTAATTTTATGTGTTTGATGTTGTGTTTATATATTCACGTAAGAGTCCTCATCCATGTCATTGTGCTTATGTTTATCATTATCAGCTGTTGTTTATCAGTAACTCCCAGCCCACTTTACTATAAATAATGACATTCTAAAGCACATGTCTCCCGATCAGTCTGATCGAATGTTTCTGGTTTAAGCAAATAAAATAAAATAGCTGGTTCCCAAGCACATAAGATAAATTTGTCAGGGTTAATATGGTTCAATTTGACAAGGAACTGATAAGGACCATAATGTAAATTTCAACAGAACAAACAGTAACTAATCAAGATTTTCTGCTTGTTTATAAATACAAATGTAATGATTTGAAATGTTTTTTAAATTAACTTTTAATAAATTTTTTCCATGATTAGATTTTGGTTACAAAAGTTATAGATTTTAATAATTTTGACAGCTGACAATTAAGAGGGAAGAATTTAAAAATATTACTGTTTAACACTGTCACTTTTTTAAACCTTGTACCAAGATGCGTAATTAGTCATGTTTGCTTTTTTTGCATTCTGATAGTGCCTTTTTAACAATTATATGCAACTGGTTCCAAGTGCTGTTTTGTCACAGTTCTTCTTCTTCTTCCATTAATTTGCAAACCACCCCTGGTGTATTATTGCAAATGACTATTTACACATGTCCAATGGAAACATCTTTCCAACAAACTATTTACAAAAGTTAAAAGTCATCGTGGTGGTATATACAATTAAAACTGGCATGTCTAATATATGGCAACTGTCTGGAGGCTGTCCTTGAATCCTTCCAAGGTGGAGGCAGTTACAACAGCAGTCAGTAATTTGTTCCATAGACGGATTGCTGGATCTGTATCTTGTTTGTCTTATTTTCATTGTTTGCTTGTTTTGAGTGGGATAATCAATAATTCAAGCAATAGTTACTTTACCAATAACATACATTGGTAATCTGCTATGGATTTCTAGATACAAACTTGAGAAATTGTGACATGGCTACAGTTTAACTGTATTAATCTTACCCCATGCATAGGAGAACAAAACAGTCTTGTAAGTCCACGTCCCAAAACCCACATCGATTGAGAAGTCACATGGACTCATTTTAAACCAGAATGGTATATTGTAGGATATTTCTCTGCCTCCCAATGCTGCTGGGAGTTTAAATTTTAGATCAATACAACAGTCTAGTCCAAAACAATTCTGTGGCATCTCACATTTTACCATGTGCTTCACAGCAGCTGGTAGATATGACTGTACATTCACTTTGAAGGGACAATCTAAATACAAAAGAAATCTTATTAATACAAGTAAGACCTGTCTAAACTGAACCCCTTTGGGACTAAAGACTTTGTTCATTTTAGACAGGTGTTTGGTTTACACAGGTTCAAATTACATAGACATTTAGTAGATGGGATTGTAAAGTCTGTCTGGTTTAGGCAGGTTTTTGGTTTTCTCAGGGTTTGGTTTAGACAGGTTTTTGGTTTTCTCAGGGTTTGGTTTAGGCAGGTTTTTGGTTTTGTTTCATGTTGATATAGTATGTAAAATATTTAACAATATATAAGTGGTACACAGATTTCCAAAAATAAGTTAATTTATGGCAAAAAGTCATGTGACTGTGAATAGATTTGATCAGGAAGGAGATGGGTGCATGTAGTACTATGATCATTAGCTGCCAGATTAGTTTATTCTTCAGATAAAATGAATTGTTGGCTCAATGAGTTCAGTAGTTGGATTACCTATCACCAATACGGCGTGGAATCGCTCCCGGCTTTGTAAATTACAAAAAAGGGTGCACTCAACTTGCTGCCTTAGTGATAAAGTTTACCAGTTGCTTGCCCATGGTCGGTGGTACTCAGGCTTCTTCCACCACTAAAACTGGTCACCATGATATAGCTGAAATATTGCTGAAAGTGGCATTAAACTCCAAAAATCAAATCAAATCATTAATTCATTGATCCTATCAGACAACGCAATAAAATCATATTATTTCAAATTGATATAAAACAATGTATGGTTTAATAATATTCAAATAAAAACGTTAAGTCAGGCTAGAAAACTGCAAAATGATACAACATTTACCTGTTGGTCCTTTAGGTACAGAGCAAGATCCTTTCTGGAAAACAGTCTACAAAACACAACAAAATGATATACAACATATCTGTATATAAGAAATAATTCGTGTCTAAACAGATTGTTCCTGGCAAAAGTGATTAAAAATCAACTGAAGACAGGATTAGAAAACCACACATAGCTGGTTTAACTGGCCAAAGTGGTAAATTATCAAGTGGAGCCAGCATTGAAAAACCACATATACCTGGTTCCTGGCCAAAGTGGTAAATAATTCTTGTCACGATATAGTTGAAAAATTGTTCTCTTGGCATTAAATAACAATCAATCACTCAATCACTCATTGTAAGGAAAATGCTACCACATACTATTTTCAGTAAATGTTTCTTATATTCTCTTCATAAATTCAATTAAAACAAAAACAACATTTTTCATGGTTGTCATCATTTGTAGGTGCAAAAATGTAAAACATCTAATGAAAGCTTTTGTGTCTAAAATTTGGTCGTATTACTTGAAGTCTATTACAGAATCTCCCCAAAATTTTCAACCAATATTCTAAAGGGCCCGCCCGGGTGGCTCAGTGAGCTAAATAGTTGTATTACTTAACAACTCATACAAGCCTATCACCAATACGGCGTGGGTTCGCGCCTACCTTTGTAAATTACAAATAAAGGTGCACTCGACTCGCAGCCACAAGTGATAAAGTTTACCAGTTGCTTGCCCATGGTCGGTGGTTCTCTCCGGGTACTCCAGCTTCTTCCACCACTAAAACTGGTCGCCATGATATAGCTGAAATATTGCTCAAATCAGCATTAAACACAATAAATAAATCAATCAATCAATCAATCAATCAAGCTACCATTATTAAATAGCAGATACATGTAAAATGTAAATCTGGACTCAGTTAATTCACCAAAGATCAAACTATCCTCAGCATCTTTATATCCCTCAAAACTTACATCAAGTTTAAATGTTCTGAGAATGAGGTCAAAAGCTTCCGCTGTGATTATTCCTCCGAGTGTCTTAGCAAAATCTTTCATAGTGCCTCCTCCTACACAAGAAAAACAAAAGTAGAAATTCTTTCACTAAATATGTTGTATAATGCTTTCTAATAATACACCAGGGGCCCGGGTGGCTCAATGAGTTAGGTCGTTGGATCTAGCAACTCATACAAGCCTATCACCAATACGGCGTGGGTTTGCACCCAGCTTTGTAAATTACAAAATAGGGTGCACTCGACTCGCAGCTGCAAGTGACAAAGTTTACCAGTTGCTTGCCCAGGGTCGGTGGTACTCTCCGAGTATTCCTCCTTCCTCAACCACTAAAACTGGTCGCCATGATATTGCTGAAATATTGCTGAAAGTGGCGTTAAAACACCAAAAATCAAAAATCAAATAAAATAATACACCCCCTAAATTTATTTGCTATGCCAAAAAATGACTTCCCATTAATGAGTAGCAATTGTCCAGCAGCACCAACATAAAGTTTATATTTCACAACACACACAAGACTCTAGGGCTTGTACCCAGTACTGTAAGTTACTGAATAGTACTCAGCTGCTGACGCAAAGCTACTCCAACAATATATGTTGCTTCTAGGTTGAAGTTATTGCAGCAAAAATTCTTTGGTCGTCATCACAAACTGGTTGACCATAATGAAATATCCACTTTCCAAATGGCAAGTGGTCTTTTCCCTTTTACATACAGGGAGATTTCTTTCCTCTATCACTGACAAGACTTTCACGTACAGGAAGATTTCTTTCGTCTATCACTGACAAGACTTTTACGTACAGGAAGATTTCTTTCCTCTATCACTGACAAGACTTTTACGTACAGGAAGATTTCTTTCCTCTATCACTGACAAGACTTTTACCGGACTATGAGTAACACGGCAGGTGTCTTATAAGAAACAGGAACTGCTTACAATTTGTGAGTACCTGAGTTCAACTCAGTTTTTTTGGAAGATCTGTGTTAGTCATCTTTTTTAGTTTTCTGTGTTGTGTTGAGTTTTGTTTGTCATCAGTCTGTGTGTTGTGTTGAGTTTTGTTTGTCATCGGTCTGTGTGTTGTGTTGAGTTTTGTTTGTCATCGGTCTGTGTGTTGTGCTCAGTGTTACATGTGTCTCTGGATTGTCCATTCTTAATTGACCCTTCGGTTTTCTCTAACATTTATTTAGCTGCATATAATACATATTCAATATAATTTGCACTTACAACTTTTACTTGAACTCATGTGCTATTCTTAAGTTATGTGCATAACATTTCTCTGATTGTCAGATTTCCTTAAAATCATATCCAATTGGTAGCTATAGAGAATTAAAGAATGTCATAGTTGCTACCCTGAACTTATCAAAGAATTGACTATAACTTCTGGATGGCACTTTCAATATTTAACTTTCTTGCTATAGATATAATCAAATATTAACCACTAGACAAAATAGGAAAGCTTATTAGCCAGGCCATGAAAAATCTTTACCCTAAACTGGACAGGACAGAAACTTCAATGTAACTGGCTTGGCTGTGTGAAATTTGTATAACAAAGTGGGATATGAAATTCAAGATAAAACTGACCTGGTAATGTAAAATCTTCATTACAAAGTGGAATAGGAACTTCAAGATTCTCTATAAAATATTCATCCACAGTACATTCCCCTGCAATACATACTCTCATTCCAAAGTTCACACTGAATACTTTCTTCACATCAGCATCACGATATATTTTGAACCTGTGAATACAAATTGTCAGGGGGTGTCATATGATAGTATGGTAGTTTGATTTATATCTATGTATTCAATGAGTTTAACTTTTAAGTTTGATTCCTGCCTGTGGGCGGATGAACTCAATTATTGATAAAGTTTCTCGGTTACTTAATTGCGGCAGTTCTATGGATTTCTTTGATTTCTTCCATCAATAAAACTGACTATATATATAAATGATGCTTCAAAATAAATCAATTCATTTAAAAGATCTGAACTTATTTTCTCAGCTACACTGCTATATTTAAATATACTTGTGAAAATAATATTAAGTGTCAGTGAATTGATATCCAAAATAAATGTATTTATATCTTCCCATAGCACCTTTCTAAAGTGACCACCTGCTGGATTGCATACTTACTTTACAGTTAAGTCAGGGGTTATTTCCAAAAATTCTTCTTTTCCTAAACAATGAGAAAGTAAATATTATTTCTTATGTACAAAAAACCTTTTACTCATTAGGTAGTTGGATGACCTAACAACTCATACAAGCCTATCACCAATACGGCGTGGGTTCACACCCGGCTTTGTAAATTACTAGAAAGGGTGCACTCGACTCGCAGCCGCAAGTGATAAAGATTACCAGTTGCTTGCCCATGGTCAGTGGTTCTCTGCAGGTACTCCGGCTTCTTCCACCACTAAAACTGGTCGACATGATATAGCTGAAATATTGCTGAAAGTGGCATTAAACACAATCAATCAAATCAAATCAAATCATGAAATATAACAAATCCACCCGATGTTCTGAAGCATGGATGTGCTCTAAGTTGCAGCACAGAAATTGTGTAATGTATTGGTAATTCCTATTCTTGCTTTTTTGGGGTAAGATAATGAATTCAGGATACAAAAAAAAAACATTTGGAAAGCATAAACGTTTACAAATCAAATTAATTATATAGTCCATTCATAGGTCATGGGAAACAAATATATACTTTACACTACCTTGAGTTACTTTATAGGACAACAAGTTCTTACCCTATTCATGGGAGATTAGCAACAAATTTTCACTATACTTATAATGCCCATACTTCTGGAGTCAAAACCTTAACTAGAGGCTCACATGGTTATTCATTTAGTTTGAGTTCAATCAAACATGCAATTTATGAGAAAATATATTTTTTATTAGTATTCCCATAAGATTCTTTTTAAATAATGCCCTGTGGTTGCCATCTAGAATTTCTACCAAATAAAAAACTTTGTGAAAGACCAGCCAGTGATTATTCATGTACAATTGGGCATCAGTCACTTTTGAAGTTTCTGAGAATTTTTTTTATATTTTCCCATAAGGTCATATTCTAAACGATGTTCTGCACAGGTGGCATGGATATATTTGATTTCTGGTTGACACATTAAACACAAATTTTATACAGGGTAATGTAATGAGCATTCCAACCATGTGACAATTCTATATGTGGTTCCTGGGAACGGTTTGAAAATTCAGCCAATCAGAAAGCATAATTGGCTCTGCGAGTTAAAAACAAAAGTCAACTTTACATATAGTCCATTTATAGGATATGGGAAATAAAATTCTACTTCACCTCATTTGTACAAGTAACTTCTGCTTTACTTACCTCTTCATAGGACAATGAGGTGGAAAATTAAATTTGACTATACTTACCCCATTCATAGGAGATAAGGATGAATTGCCTCTCCCATTTTTCAAAGCCAGCATACAGAATGAAATGACATGGATCCAGTTCTACATAAGCCTTCAAGGCCTTAGTATAGTCAATAGCCTTGATTGTGATGTCAGCACACGCATCCAATCTCATACAGTTTGGTGTTAACGAATAGTACATATGCTTCTTTAATGTAGGGTTTGTAATGGCAGGTAAAGTTAATGTCCTGTTCAGCAATGCTAAGTAGCAACCTAAATATAATATTGACACATTATGCAGTCAAACCTGCCTATGCAGTCACCTCTATTAAGCAGTCACCTGTATTAAAAGGTCACCTTTTTCTTGTCTTGTCATAGTAAATTTTATATGAATTGAACCTCTTTTAAGAGGTCACCTGTCTTATAAGGCCATTTTTCTTAGTCCCAAAGGCGACCTCTTAATACAGGTTTGACTGTATGTATTTTCTATATATAGAGTTAGTAACAACAGTAGAAATTTATCAAGTAAAGTTATTATGTTGATGTTATCAAATACATACTCAATTATTGAACTGTATTTTGTCATACATTACAAATATTTATGTATGATATGTACCCTTTTAAGCTCTGAAAAATGAAGGGAAAATTATTGTTCTCATAGATAGATACCTTTCACCAAATGGTATAATAAAAACATTGCAGTTCCATTTTTTCTTCAGTTGTGTATATGAATAACTTACAAACATGCATCAAATATGCATCATGCACCACTCTGACCTTTTGATGAAATGATTATATCTGTTCTTCAAAAACCAACCCATTGAGTTGGATTTTTTTAGTGCTAGCTCAACAAAACAACAGTCCACAGAAATACATGTCACTTCACTCAGACACATTATCATGACTCCAAACCAATAAATCTTTTCTCATTTTTCATTTTTGCTCTGAATGCTGCATGCTTATCAGAAAAAAAAACCAAATACTAATTTAATACTTTGATTTGACCTGACCACAATCTAATTAATTTAATAAATATTGTGCGTGTTCCTTACTTCTGTCATAAAGTTCATATCTAGCATTTAATTCTACTCTCGTTCCCATTGTATCTAGGTCAGCTGTAGTCATTTTCTCTATCAACAGTGCTTTTGTCATATTTTCTGGTCTAGGACAAGGGCCAGTTGCAGCTGCCAAATCCTGTAAATAAATCAACCATGTGTAACAATATACAAAATAAACAGCAATAAGTACTACACCAATTTTCAGACAGGTCTGATTTACCATCTTGTATGATAGGCAGAATTAAATACAAAGCTTCTGTATTCATTTGAATCAAATCCAATAAAATTATTAATATAGATCCCTTACTATCTTAATTATTACCAAGCAGGGGACAAAAAATTAAGTAGTTTGTCAAGTCATAAAAGTTTGTAACTTTTACTATTAACAATAGAAAATTATAAAACAAAGATTAATCAAATAAGCATAATCTATATGGCATATTTTCAGTCAACCCCTGATTCTCCAATATAAAACTTACTGCTGGTAAACCAAGAGCAGCTAATGCCTCTGCAGCTAGCTTTCCTGCTAACTTACCACTGGTAAACCAAGAGCAGCTAATGCCTCTGTGGCTAGGTTTCCTGCTAACTTACCACTGGTAAACCAAGAGCAGCTAATGCCTCTGTGGCTAGGTTTCCTGCTAACTTACCACTGGTAGACCAAGAGCAGCTAATGCCTCTGCAGCTAGCTTTCCTGCTAACTTACCTCTGGTAGACCAAGAGCAGATAATGCCTCTGCAGCTAGCTTTCCTGCTAACTTACCACTGGTAAACCAAGAGCAGCTAATGCCTCTGCAGCTAGCTTTCCTGCTAACTTACCACTGGTAAACCAAGAGCAGCTAATGCCTCTGTGGCTAGGTTTCCTGCTAACTTACCACTGGTAGACCAAGAGCAGCTAATGCCTCTGTGGCTAGGTTTCCTGCTAACTTACCACTGGTAAACCAAGAGCAGCTAATGCCTCTGTGGCTAGGTTTCCTGCTAACTTACCAATGGTAGACCAAGAGCAGCTAATGCCTCTGTGGCTAGGTTTCCTGCTAACTTACCACTGGTAGACCAAGAGCAGCTAATGCCTCTGTGGCTAGGTTTCCTGCTAACTTACCACTGGTAGACCAAGAGCAGCTAATGCCTCTGTGACTAGGTTTTCTGCTAACTTACCACTGGTAGACCAAGAGCAGTTAATGCCTCTGCAGCTAGGTTTCCTGCTAACTTACCACTGGTAAACCAAGAGCAGCTAATGCCTCTGTGGCTAGGTTTCCTGCTAACTTACCACTGGTAGACCAAGAGCAGCTAATGCCTCTGCAGCTAGGTTTCCTGCTAACTTACCACTGGTAAACCAAGAGCAGCTAATGCCTCTGTGGCTAGATTTCCTGCTAACTTACCACTGGTAAACCAAGAGCAGCTAATGCCTCTGTGGCTAGGTTTCCTGCTAACTTACCACTGGTAATCCAAGAGCAGCTAATGCCTCTGTGGCTAGGTTTCCTGCTAACTTACCACTGGTAAACCAAGAGCAGCTAATGCCTCTGCAGCTAGCTTTCCTGCTAACGTACCACTGGTAAACCAAGAGCAGCTAATGCCTCTGTGGCTAGGTTTCCTGCTAACTTACCAATGGTAGACCAAGAGCAGTTAATGCCTCTGCAGCTAGCTTTCCTGCTAACTTACCACTGGTAAACCAAGAGCAGCTAATGCCTCTGTGGCTAGGTTTCCTGCTAACTTACCACTGGTAGACCAAGAGCAGCTAATGCCTCTGCAGCTAGCTTTCCTGCTAACTTACCTCTGGTAGACCAAGAGCAGATAATGCCTCTGCAGCTAGCTTTCCTGCTAACTTACCACTGGTAGACCAAGAGCAGCTAATGCCTCTGCAGCTAGCTTTCCTGCTAACTTACCACTGGTAGACCAAGAGCAGCTAATGCCTCTGCAGCTAGCTTTCCTGCTAACTTACCACTGGTAGACCAAGAGCAGCTAATGCCTCTGCAGCTAGCTATCCTGCTAACTTACTGCTGATAAACCAAGAGCAGCTAATGCCTCTGCAGCTAGCTTTCCTGCTAACTTACCACTGATAAACCAAGAGCAGCTAATGCCTCTGCAGCTAGCTTTCCTGCTAACTTACTGCAGATAAACCAAGAGCAGCTAATGCCTCTGCAGCTAGCTTTCCTGCTAACTTACCACTGGTAAACCAAGAGCAGCTAATGCCTCTGCAGCTAGCTTTCCTGCTAACTTACTGCTGATAAACCAAGAGCAGCTAATGCCTCTGAAGCTAGCTTTTCTGCTAACTTACCACTGGTAGACCAAGAGCAGCTAATGCCTCTGTGGCTAGGTTTCCTGCTAACTTACCACTGGTAAACCAAGAGCAGCTAATGCCTCTGCAGCTAGCTTTCCTGCTAACTTACCACTGGTAGACCAAGAGCAGCTAATGCCTCTGCAGCTAGCTTTCTTGCTAACTTACCACTGGTAAACCAAGAGCAGCTAATGCCTCTGCAGCTAGCTTTCCTGCTAACTTACTGCTGGTAGACCAAGAGCAGCTAATGCCTCTGCAGCTAGGTTTCCTGCTAACTTACTGCTGATAAACCAAGAGCAGCTAATGCCTCTGCAGCTAACTTTCCTGCTAACTTACCACTGGTAGACTAAGATCAGATAATGCCTCTGCAGCTAGCTTTCCTGCTAACTTACTGCTGGTAGACCAAGAGCAGCTAATGCCTCTGCAGCTAGTTTTCCTGCTAACTTACCACTGGTAGACCAAGAGCAGTTAATGCCTCTGCAGCTAGCTTTCCTGCTAACTTAGCACTGGTAGACCAAGAGCAGCTAATGCCTCTGCAGCTAGCTTTCCTGCTAACTTACCACTGGTAGACCAAGAGCAGTTAATGCCTCTGCAGCTAGTTTTCCTGCTAACTTACCACTGGTAAACCAAGAGCAGCTAATGCCTCTGCAGCTAGGTTTCCTGCTAACTTACCACTGGTAGACCAAGAGCAGTTAATGCCTCTGCAGCTAGTTTTCCTGCTAACTTACCACTGGTAAACCATGAGCAGCTAATGCCTCTGCAGCTAGCTTTCCTGCTAACTTACCACTGGTAGACCAAGAGCAGTTAATGCCTCTGCAGCTAGCTTTCCTGCTAACTTACCACTGGTAAACCAAGAGCAGCTAATGCCTCTGCAGCTAGTTTTCCTGCTAACTTACCACTGGTAGACCAAGAGCAGTTAATGCCTCTGCAGCTAGGTTTCCTGCTAACTTACCACTGGTAAACCAAGAGCAGTTAATGCCTCTGTGGCTAGGTTTCCTGCTAACTTACCACTGGTAAACCAAGAGCAGCTAATGCCTCTGCAGCTAGGTTTCCTGCTAACTTACCACTGGTAGACCAAGAGCAGCTAATGCCTCTGTGGCTAGCTTTTCTGCTAACTTACCACTGGTAAACCAAGAGCAGCTAATGCCTCTGCAGCTAGGTTTCCTGCTAACTTACCACTGGTAAACCAAGAGCAGCTAATGCCTCTGTGGCTAGGTTTCCTGCTAACTTACCACTGGTAGACCAAGAGCAGCTAATGCCTCTGTGGCTAGGTTTCCTGCTAACTTACCACTGGTAAACCAAGAGCAGTTAATGCCTCTGCAGCTAGGTTTCCTGCTAACTTACCTCTGGTAGACCAAGAGCAGCTAATGCCTCTGTGGCTAGGTTTCCTGCTAACTTACCACTGGTAAACCAAGAGCAGCTAATGCCTCTGCAGCTAGGTTTCCTGCTAACTTACCACTGGTAAACCAAGAGCAGCTAATGCCTCTGCAGCTAGGTTTCCTGCTAACTTACCACTGGTAAACCAAGAGCAGCTAATGCCTCTGCAGCTAGGTTTCCTGCTAATTTACCGCTGGTAAACCAAGAGCAGCTAATGCCTCTGCAGCTAGCTTTCCTGCTAACTTACCACTGGTAGACAAAGAGCAGCTAATGCCTCTGCAGCTAGCTTTTCTGCTAACTTACCACTGGTAAACCAAGAGCAGCTAATGCCTCTGTGGCTAGGTTTCCTGCTAACTTACCACTGGTAGACCAAGAGCAGCTAATGCCTCTGTGGCTAGGTTTCCTGCTAACTTACCACTGGTAAACCAAGAGCAGCTAATGCCTCTGCAGTTAGCTTTCCTGCCAACTTACCACTGATAAACCAAGAGCAGCTAATGCCTCTGCAGCTAGCTTTCCTGCTAACTTACCACTGGTAAACCAAGAGCAGTTAATGCCTCTGCAGCTAGGTTTCCTGCTAACTTACCGCTGGTAGACCAAGAGCAGCTAATGCCTCTGCAGCTAGGTTTCCTGCTAACCTACCGCTGGTAAACCAAGAGCAGCTAATGCCTCTGTGGCTAGGTTTCCTGCTAACTTACCACTGGTAAACTAAGAGCAGCTAATGCCTCTGTGGCTAGGTTTCCTGCTAACTTACCACTGGTAAACCAAGAGCAGCTAATGCATCTGCAGCTAGGTTTCCTGCTAACTTACCGCTGGTAAACCAAGAGCAGCTAATGCCTCTGCAGCTAGGTTTCCTGCTAACTGCTTAACGGCTTCTTTTCCAGCTTTCTTCAATCTTTCCAATACAGCTTCCTTACTGAAGTATGTAGCCCAATCAACTAAATTATATAAAAAAATGACTGATTTCAAATTAATCCCTATAACTGCTATATTTACAACATTTTGTCAAAAACATAAAAAAACATATTTGTTTGTTGCTGATTGGTTGCTTGAATAAATCTGACAAGGCAAGGAGTGACTAATATTAGGAAAACAAATGAGGAAGGGTAGAACTGACTTGTCCAGGTGGTCAATAAAGAAAACAAATGAGGAAGGGTAGAACTAACTTGTCCAGGTGGTCAATAAAGAAAACAAATGAGGAAGGGTAGAACTAACTTGTCCAGGTGGTCAATAAAGAAAACAAATGAGGAAGGGTAGAACTAACTTGTCCAGGTGGTCAATAAAGAAAACAAATGAGGAAGGGTAGAACTAACTTGTCCAGGTGGTCAATAAAGAAAAGAAACGAGGAAGGGTAGAACTGACTTGTCCAGATGGTCAATAAAGAAAACAAATGAGGAAGGGTAGAACTGACTTGTGTAGGTGGTCAATAAAGAAAACAAATGAGGAAGGGTAGAACTAACTTGTCCAGGTGGTCAATAAAGAAAACAAACGAGGAAGGGTAGAACTAACTTGTCCAGGTGGTCAATAAAGAAAACAAACGAGGAAGGGTAGAACTAACTTGTCCAGGTGGTCAATAAAGAAAACAAACGAGGAAGGGTAGAACTGACTTGTCCAGGTGGTCAATAAAGAAAACAAACGAGGAAGGGTAGAACTTACTTGTCCAGGTGGTCAATAAAGAAAACAAACGAGGAAGGGTAGAACTGACTTCTCCAGGTGGTCAATAAAGAAAACAAACGAGGAAGGGTAGAACTGACTTGTCCAGGTGGTCAATAAGGAAAACAAACGAGGAAGGGTAGAACTAACTTGTCCAGGTGGTCAATAAAGAAAACAAACGAGGAAGGGTAGAACTGACTTGTCCAGGTGGTCAATAAAGAAAACAAATGAGGAAGGGTAGAACTGACTTGTCCAGGTGGTCAATAAAGAAAACAAATGAGGAAGGGTAGAACTAACTTGTCCAGGTGGTCAATAAAGAAAACAAATGAGGAAGGGTAGAACTGACTTGTCCAGGTGGTCAATAAAGAAAACAAACGAGGAAGGGTAGAATTGACTTGTCCAGGTGGTCAATAAAGAAAACAAATGAGGAAGGGTAGAACTAACTTGTCCAGGTGGTCAATAAAGAAAACAAACGAGGAAGGGTAGAACTGACTTGTCCAGGTGGTCAATAAAGAAAAGAAAAGAGGAAGGGTTGAACTGACTTGTCCAGGTGGTCAATAAAGAAAACAAATGAGGAAGGGCAGAACTGACTTGTCCAGGTGGTCAATAAAGAAAACAAACGAGGAAGGGTAGAACTAACTTGTCCAGGTGGTCAATAAAGAAAAGAAACGAGGAAGGGTTGAACTGACTTGTCCAGGTGGTCAATAAAGAAAACAAACGAGGAAGGGTAGAACTGACTTGTCCAGGTGGTCAATAAAGAAAACAAACGAGGAAGGGTAGAACTAACTTGTCCAGGTGGTCAATAAAGAAAACAAACGAGGAAGGGTAGAACTAACTTGTCCAGGTGGTCAATAAAGAAAACAAACGAGGAAGGGTAGAACTAACTTGTCCAGGTGGTCAATAAAGAAAACAAACGAGGAAGGGTAGAACTGACTTGTCCAGGTGGTCAATAAAGAAAACAAACGAGGAAGGGTAGAACTGACTTGTCCAGGTGGTCAATAAAGAAAACAAATGAGGAAGGGTAGAACTAACTTGTCCAGGTGGTCAATAAAGAAAACAAATGAGGAAGGGTAGAACTGACTTGTCCAGGTGGTCAATAAAGAAAACAAATGAGGAAGGGTAGAACTGACTTGTCCAGGTGGTCAATAAAGAAAACAAATGAGGAAGGATAGAACTAACTTGTCCAGGTGGTCAATAAAGAAAACAAATGAGGAAGGGTAGAACTAACTTGTCCAGGTGGTCAATAAAGAAAACAAATGAGGAAGGGTAGAACTAACTTGTCCAGGTGGTCAATAAAGAAAACAAATGAGGAAGGGTAGAACTAACTTGTCCAGGTGGTCAATAAAGAAAACAAACGAGGAAGGGTAGAACTAACTTGTCCAGGTGGTCAATAAAGAAAACAAATGAGGAAGGGTAGAACTGACTTGTCCAGGTGGTCAATAAAGAAAACAAATGATGAAGGGTAGAACTAACTTGTCCAGGTGGTCAATAAAGAAAACAAATGAGGAAGGGTAGAACTAACTTGTCCAGGTGGTCAATAAAGAAAACAAACGAGGAAGGGTAGAACTGACTTGTCCAGGTGGTCAATAAAGAAAACAAATGAGGAAGGGCAGAACTGACTTGTCCAGGTGGTCAATAAAGAAAACAAACGAGGAAGGGTAGAACTAACTTGTCCAGGTGGTCAATAAAGAAAACAAACGAGGAAGGGTAGAACTGACTTGTCCAGGTGGTCAATAAAGAAAACAAATGAGGAAGGGTAGAACTAACTTGTCCAGGTGGTCAATAAAGAAAACAAACGAGGAAGGGTAGAACTAACTTGTCCAGGTGGTCAATAAAGAAAACAAACGAGGAAGGGTAGAACTGACTTGTCCAGGTGGTCAATAAAGAAAACAAACGAGGAAGGGTAGAACTAACTTGTCCAGGTGGTCAATAAAGAAAACAAATGAGGAAGGGTAGAACTGACTTGTCCAGGTGGTCAATAAAGAAAACAAACGAGGAAGGGTAGAACTAACTTGTCCAGGTGGTCAATAAAGAAAACAAACGAGGAAGGGTAGAACTGACTTGTCCAGGTGGTCAATAAAGAAAACAAACGAGGAAGGGTAGAACTGACTTTCCAGGTGGTCAATAAAGAAAACAAACGAGGAAGGGTAGAACTAACTTGTCCAGGTGGTCAATAAAGAAAACAAATGAGGAAGGGTAGAACTGACTTGTCCAGGTGGTCAATAAAGAAAACAAACGAGGAAGGGTAGAACTAACTTGTCCAGGTGGTCAATAAAGAAAACAAACGAGGAAGGGTAGAACTGACTTGTCCAGGTGGTCAATAAAGAAAACAAATGAGGAAGGGTAGAACTAACTTGTCCAGGTGGTCAATAAAGAAAACAAACGAGGAAGGGTAGAACTGACTTGTCCAGGTGGTCAATAAAGAAAACAAACGAGGAAGGGTAGAACTAACTTGTCCAGGTGGTCAATAAAGAAAACAAACGAGGAAGGGTAGAACTGACTTGTCCAGGTGGTCAATAAAGAAAACAAATGAGGAAGGGTAGAACTAACTTGTCCAGGTGGTCAATAAAGAAAACAAACGAGGAAGGGTTGAACTGACTTGTCCAGGTGGTCAATAAAGAAAACAAACGAGGAAGGGTAGAACTGACTTGTCCAGGTGGTCAATAAAGAAAAGAAACGAGGAAGGGTTGAACTGACTTGTCCAGGTGGTCAATAAAGAAAACAAACGAGGAAGGGTAGAACTGACTTGTCCAGGTGGTCAATAAAGAAAACAAACGAGGAAGGGTAGAACTAACTTGTCCAGGTGGTCAATAAAGAAAACAAATGAGGAAGGGTTGAACTCACTTGTCCAGGTGGTCAATAAAGAAAACAAATGAGGAAGGGCAGAACTAACTTGTCCAGGTGGTCAATAAAGAAAACAAATGAGGAAGGGTTGAACTGACTTGTCCAGGTGGTCAATAAAGAAAACAAACGAGGAAGGGTAGAACTAACTTGTCCAGGTGGTCAATAAAGAAAACAAATGAGGAAGGGTATAACTAACTTGTCCAGGTGGTCAATAAAGAAAACAAACGAGGAAGGGTAGAACTAACTTGTCCAGGTGGTCAATAAAGAAAACAAACGAGGAAGGGTAGAACTAACTTGTCCAGGTGGTCAATAAAGAAAACAAATGAGGAAGGGTAGAACTAACTTGTCCAGGTGGTCAATAAAGAAAACAAATGAGGAAGGGTAGAACTAACTTGTCCAGGTGGTCAATAAAGAAAACAAACGAGGAAGGGTAGAACTGACTTGTCCAGGTGGTCAATAAAGAAAACAAATGAGGAAGGGTAGAACTAACTTGTCCAGGTGGTCAATAAAGAAAACAAACGAGGAAGGGTAGAACTAACTTGTCCAGGTGGTCAATAAAGAAAACAATTGAGGAAGGGTAGAACTGACTTGTCCAGGTGGTCAATAAAGAAAACAAATGAGGAAGGGTAGAACTAACTTGTCCAGGTGGTCAATAAAGAAAACAAATGAGGAAGGGTAGAACTAACTTGTCCAGGTGGTCAATAAAGAAAACAATTGAGGAAGGGTAGAACTGACTTGTCCAGGTGGTCAATAAAGAAAACAAATGAGGAAGGGTAGAACTAACTTGTCCAGGTGGTCAATAAAGAAAACAAATGAGGAAGGGTAGAACTAACTTGTCCAGGTGGTCAATAAAGAAAACAAATGAGGAAGGGTAGAACTAACTTGTCCAGGTGGTCAATAAAGAAAACAAATGAGGAAGGGTAGAACTAACTTGTCCAGGTGGTCAATAAAGAAAACAAATGAGGAAGGGTAGAACTAACTTGTCCAGGTGGTCAATAAAGAAAACAAATGAGGAAGGGTAGAACTAACTTGTCCAGGTGGTCAATAAAGAAAACAAATGAGGAAGGGTAGAACTAACTTGTCCAGGTGGTCAATAAAGAAAACAAACGAGGAAGGGTAGAACTAACTTGTCCAGGTGGTCAATAAAGAAAACAATTGAGGAAGGGTAGAACTGACTTGTCCAGGTGGTCAATAAAGAAAACAAATGAGGAAGGGTAGAACTAACTTGTCCAGGTGGTCAATAAAGAAAACAAATGAGGAAGGGTAGAACTAACTTGTCCAGGTGGTCAATAAAGAAAACAAATGAGGAAGGGTAGAACTAACTTGTCCAGGTGGTCAATAAAGAAAACAAATGAGGAAGGGTAGAACTGACTTGTCCAGGTGGTCAATAAAGAAAACAAACGAGGAAGGGTAGAACTGACTTGTCCAGGTGGTCAATAAAGAAAACAAATGAGGAAGGGTTGAACTGACTTGTCCAGGTGGTCAATAAAGAAAACAAATGAGGAAGGGTAGAACTGACTTGTCCAGGTGGTCAATAAAGAAAACAAATGAGGAAGGGTTGAACTGACTTGTCCAGGTGGTCAATAAAGAAAACAAACGAGGAAGGGTAGAACTAACTTGTCCAGGTGGTCAATAAAGAAAACAAATGAGGAAGGGTAGAACTGACTTGTCCAGGTGGTCAATAAAGAAAACAAATGAGGAAGGGTAGAACTAACTTGTCCAGGTGGTCAATAAAGAAAACAAACGAGGAAGGGTAGAACTGACTTGTCCAGGTGGTCAATAAAGAAAACAAACGAGGAAGGGTAGAACTAACTTGTCCAGGTGGTCAATAAAGAAAACAAATGAGGAAGGGTAGAACTGACTTGTCCAGGTGGTCAATAAAGAAAACAAACGAGGAAGGGTAGAACTGACTTGTCCAGGTGGTCAATAAAGAAAACAAATGAGGAAGGGTAGAACTAACTTGTCCAGGTGGTCAATAAAGAAAACAAACGAGGAAGGGTAGAACTGACTTGTCCAGGTGGTCAATAAAGAAAACAAATGAGGAAGGGTAGAACTAACTTGTCCAGGTGGTCAATAAAGAAAACAAATGAGGAAGGCTAGAACTAACTTGTCCAGGTGGTCAATAAAGAAAACAAATGAGGAAGGGTAGAACTGACTTGTCCAGGTGGTCAATAAAGAAAACAAATGAGGAAGGCTAGAACTAACTTGTCCAGGTGGTCAATAAAGAAAACAAATGAGGAAGGGTAGAACTAACTTGTCCAGGTGGTCAATAAAGAAAACAAATGAGGAAGGGTAGAACTGACATTGCCTGGAGGTAAATTGATAGGATATATATACCAGGATCAGAGACCCTTCCATGACCTTCAACATTGTATACACTTACTGTTAGGCCATGAGTAACTGCCATTTGGATAACAGATAGGAAATGGTAAGACAGCCTGATCCAGGAGGTTGATTGTTACCAAGCAATTTTCAGCATCAGGGTAACTACCAGGGTCACATAATCCTCCTCCAAATGTTGCAACAGTTTCTAGTTCTGTTTTCTCAATCTTATAGCTGTAAAATAATAAATGAAATCATTACCACTGATTCTTTCATGAATTACAGAATTAAACGTATGTTCTAATATGACATATTGTATAGGTTATATGGATTACTTCAATGTAAAACTGCCTTTAAAAATGTTATTAGTACAATACCGGTATTTTACACATTAATTATGGCTGTTGCAAGTAAGTGGCTGGTGAATTATTTTTGGCCTTTATATAAAGAATCAGGAGTTTTATTTATTAAAAATACTTCATTACTAATATATTGAGTTCTGATATAATATGCTAGATATGGTCATTTTTGTACACATTTGAACTTAAATACTTGATATTAGATTCCAGTTGAGTTGATGTTGACAAAAAGACAGGACACAATTAAGGTTAAATAGACATATGGAAGAAAAATTAGGCTTAAGAAATAGCTGAACAGTATTCCATCAATCCAAATTATGAAAAGTCAGTGAATGTGGAATATAAGTTTAAGTGGTTATAAAACTTATATAATAACAAAAAAGATTGATAAACGATATACTTAAATTACAGGCATTGAATATATGTAAAAGCAGCAGTTCAAAGTCACACATCACAGGTATAGGGTATACTTACAGAACATCACCCATCACTGGTATAGGGTATACTTACAAAACATCACCCATCACTGGTATAGGGTATACTTACAAAACATCACCCATCACTGGTATAGGGTATACTTACAAAACATCACCCATCACTGGTATAGGGTATACTTACAAAACATCACCCATCACTGGTATAGGGCATACTTATAAAACATCACCCATCACTGGTATAGGGTATACTTATAAAACATCACCCATCACTGGTATAGGGTATACTTACAGAACATCACCCATCACTGGTATAGGGTATACTTACAAAACATCACCCATCACTGGTATAGGGTATACTTACAAAACATCACCCATCACTGGTATAGGGTATACTTACAAAACATCACCCATCACTGGTATAGGGTATACTTACGAAACATCACCCATCACTGGTATAGGGTATACTTACGAAACATCACCCATCACTGGTATAGGGTATACTTACAAAACATCACCCATCACTGGTATAGGGTATACTTACAAAACATCACCCATCACTGGTATAGGGTATACTTACAAAACATCACCCATCACTGGTATAGGGTATACTTACAAAACATCACCCATCACTGGTATAGGGTATACTTATAAAACATCACCCATCACTGGTATAGGGTATACTTACAAAACATCACCCATCACTGGTATAGGGTATACTTACAAAACATCACCCATCACTGGTATAGGGTATACTTATAAAACATCACCCATCACTGGTATAGGGTATACTTATAAAACATCACCCATCACTGGTATAGGGTATACTTACAAAACATCACCCATCACTGGTATAGGGTATACTTACAAAACATCACCCATCACTGGTATAGGAAATACTTACAAAACATCACCCATCACTGGTATAGGGTATACTTACAAAACATCACCCATCACTGGTATAGGGTATACTTACAAAACATCACCCATCACTGGTATAGGGTATACTTACAAAACATCACCCATCACTGGTATAGGGTATACTTATAAAACATCACCCATCACTGGTATAGGGCATACTTATAAAACATCACCCATCACTGGTATAGGGTATACTTACAAAACATTACCCATCACTGGTATAGGGTATACTTATAAAACATCACCCATCACTGGTATAGGGTATACTTACAAAACATCACCCATCACTGGTATAGGGTATACTTACAAAACATCACCCATCACTGGTATAGGGTATACTTACAAAACATCACCCATCACTGGTATAGGGTATACTTATAAAACATCACCCATCACTGGTATAGGGTATACTTATAAAACATCACCCATCACTGGTATAGGGTATACTTACAAAACATCACCCATCACTGGTATAGGGTATACTTACAAAACATCACCCATCACTGGTATAGGGTATACTTATAAAACATCACCCATCACTGGTATAGGGTATACTTACAAAACATCACCCATCACTGGTATAGGGTATACTTACAAAACATCACCCATCACTGGTATAGGGTATACTTACAAAACATCACCCATCACTGGTATAGGGTATACTTACAGAACATCACCCATCACTGGTATAGGGTATACTTACAAAACATCACCCATCACTGGTATAGGGTATACTTACAAAACATCACCCATCACTGGTATAGGGTATACTTACAGAACATCACCCATCACTGGTATAGGGTATACTTACAAAACATCACCCATCACTGGTATAGGGTATACTTACAAAACATCACCCATCACTGGTATAGGGTATACTTACGAAACATCACCCATCACTGGTATAGGGTATACTTACAAAACATCACCCATCACTGGTATAGGGTATACTTACAAAACATCACCCATCACTGGTATAGGGCATACTTATAAAACATCACCCATCACTGGTATAGGGTATACTTATAAAACATCACCCATCACTGGTATAGGGTATACTTATAAAACATCACCCATCACTGGTATAGGGTATACTTACAAAACATCACCCATCACTGGTATAGGGTATACTTACAAAACATCACCCATCACTGGTATAGGAAATACTTACAAAACATCACCCATCACTGGTATAGGGTATACTTACAAAACATCACCCATCACTGGTATAGGGTATACTTACAAAACATCACCCATCACTGGTATAGGGTATACTTACAAAACATCACCCATCACTGGTATAGGGTATACTTATAAAACATCACCCATCACTGGTATAGGGCATACTTATAAAACATCACCCATCACTGGTATAGGGTATACTTACAAAACATCACCCATCACTGGTATAGGGTATACTTATAAAACATCACCCATCACTGGTATAGGGTATACTTACAAAACATCACCCATCACTGGTATAGGGTATACTTACAAAACATCACCCATCACTGGTATAGGGTATACTTACAAAACATCACCCATCACTGGTATAGGGTATACTTATAAAACATCACCCATCACTGGTATAGGGTATACTTATAAAACATCACCCATCACTGGTATAGGGTATACTTACAAAACATCACCCATCACTGGTATAGGGTATACTTACAAAACATCACCCATCACTGGTATAGGGTATACTTATAAAACATCACCCATCACTGGTATAGGGTATACTTACAAAACATCACCCATCACTGATATAGGGTATACTTACAAAACATCACCCATCACTGGTATAGGGTATACTTACAAAACATCACCCATCACTGGTATAGGGTATACTTACAGAACATCACCCATCACTGGTATAGGGTATACTTACAAAACATCACCCATCACTGGTATAGGGTATACTTACAAAACATCACCCATCACTGGTATAGGGTATACTTACAGAACATCACCCATCACTGGTATAGGGTATACTTACAAAACATCACCCATCACTGGTATAGGGTATACTTACAAAACATCACCCATCACTGGTATAGGGTATACTTACAGAACATCACCCATCACTGGTATAGGGTATACTTACGAAACATCACCCATCACTGGTATAGGGTATACTTACAAAACATCACCCATCACTGGTATAGGGTATACTTACAAAACATCACCCATCACTGGTATAGGGTATACTTACAAAACATCACCCATCACTGGTATAGGGTATACTTACAAAACATCACCCATCACTGGTATAGGGTATACTTACAGAACATCACCCATCACTGGTATAGGGTATACTTACGAAACATCACCCATCACTGGTATAGGGTATACTTACAAAACATCACCCATCACTGGTATAGGGTATACTTACAAAACATCACCCATCACTGGTATAGGGTATACTTACAAAACATCACCCATCACTGGTATAGGGTATACTTACGAAACATCACCCATCACTGGTATAGGGTATACTTACGAAACATCACCCATCACTGGTATAGGGTATACTTACAGAACATCACCCATCACTGGTATAGGGTATACTTACAGAACATCACCCATCACTGGTATAGGGTATACTTACAAAACATCACCCATCACTGGTATAGGGTATACTTACAAAACATCACCCATCACTGGTATAGGAAATACTTACAAAACAACAACTTCAAGATCACCTATCACAGGTATCGGGAAGATAATTCCAGTGTTTATTGTTTTTTCAATGCCTGTAATAAAAAAATAAAAAAACTTTCACTAAAATGTTAAAATATTAATGACTTATTTGTGTGAATCAATTGAATATTTTATAAAAGTAGTACTAATAGTAGTGTTTAGGTTTTAATCTATTTGATATTCTGTTAAAATCAATCCATGGGAATCCTTGCTATCTTCAAGTAGGATCTTTAACGCCCATAGTAACTAATTCAATTCTTTTCTATCTTCGAGTATGTTCTTTAAAATATGTTGAGTTCAATACTTTGCATGTAACATTTTGTTTAAGTATAAGTATATGGGTGTAATCGGACATGTGATGAGAATGGCACTCAATATAATCTCTAAAGTTGTCCTACACTGGACACCACCTGGCAAGAGTACATTACAAAGGACAGAGGCCGGAGATGGCGACAAATTGTTGATGCCTTATGTCCCATAGGGGATGAAGAGGATTAAGTAAGTAAGTAATATGGGTGTACTATATGGGTGTTCAACAATATTTCAGTTATATTGTGGCAATCAATTTTATTGGTCAGGTACTTTGGCCTGCCTGTCGTAGAGCACTTTATCATTTAAAGTTGTATTGAATACATCTCCTCAAACTCATTTTAGAAGTGATAGGCATTGATTTCATAGGCAGATGAAACTACCTTACAATCACAGTAAAGAGAGCTTCCTGTATATATTTGAGATTAACATTTGTTTTTACCATTTTAGGTGTACGAATATACAAATTATATTCTCTCATATTTTTTGGGTTATCAATTTTTTTTTATTGCTGAAGAACCTGGCATTGTCTAAATTTTATATTGCTGACAAATCTTACCATCAAATCCTATTGTAGGTAGTTGTATTTCATCTTTGAAAACATCAAATCCGTAACGGAATTTAAATGTACATGGATTAAAGCTGGCATAGGCTTTGACAACCCTCAGGAACATAGAGATCTTAACATTCATACAACATTCTACTGCCATACAATCACTAGAGAAGATACAGTATAATTGCTTTGGCATAGTAAATGACATCAGAGGACATTCTGAAAGAATAAATATTGCATAGCTGGTTAATTTGGCAGATACAAAATACATGTATTTTGATGTTTACAACATGCTAAATATAGTTTGAAAAAATTCAAAACCCTAATACAATTATTTGGGTGGGTCAATTCTAATGGCTTGATTGGGCAACAGCAAACTAATATTTTTTTATGGATGGAGTTTTAATTTCTACCCCAGTTTCAGGAGGAATTTCTTTCATGTTCATTTACATACAATGTACAAATGCTTTCTTGATTAATTCATACCTAACTACCAGCCAAGTTGATCATATTTAATACTATAGTAATATAAACCATGTTATCAGGGGGGGGATCCAGGATTTCAAGTTAGGGGGTGTGGACTTAAAAAAATTGCGCCGAGCGGAAGTAGGCGCGAACATTTTTGGGGTATTTCGTGTAAAAAATCACGATTTTACACCAAAAAATCATATTTTTTCCAATTTTAGGGGGGGTGCCCCCCCCCCCTGGTTATTACTTACGATTATCTTCCTCAATGATCCTTTTTATCATCTGATCTCTAGTTCCATTTGTTGGTTTACCTCGTTCTTGAAGGGTCATCTTAAGTTGATCATCAGTTTGTTCATAGGGATTAAAGCAGGGTTTGTTGTCTATTATAGCCTGCAAAAATAAATATATGTTCATAGGGATTAAAGCAGGGTTTGTTGTCTATTATAGCCTGCAAAAATAAATATATGTTCATAGGGATTAAAGCAGGGTTTATTGTCTATTATAGCCTGCAAAAATAAATATATGTTCATAGGGATTAAAGCAGGGTTTGTTGTCTATTATAGCCTGCAAAAATAAATATATGTTCATAGGGATTAAAGCAGGGTTTGTTGTCTATTATAGCCTGCAAAAATAAATATATGTTCATAGGGATTAAAGCAGGGTTTATTGTCTATTATAGCCTGCAAAAATAAATATATGTTCATAGGGATTAAAGCAGGGTTTGTTGTCTATTATAGCCTGCAAAAATAAATATATGTTCATAGGGATTAAAGCAGGGTTTGTTGTCTAGTATAGCCTGCAAAAATAAATATATGCTAGCCTAATGCTAATCAAAATAATATATAAAAAAAAAAAATGACCTTGTTTCTAGAAAGAAACTAAGGCCAAAACTGGAACTTAAGTCCACATTTTGTCCAATATTTAATTTCATTTGTTCTGTGAAAAATGCAAGACTTGTGTTCAGGATTTGTTCATGATACAAAAGCCTGGATTCTCAAAACTTTTGTTCAGTGAAAACTCAGACTTAATTCTATTATTTTTGATTCACAAGAGTAAAAGTAAAATATAATGGAGAGAACCCACTGTAATTATATAAACAAAGTATTATGCTATATACAGCATTCAGCTTAACCGACTAATAAGTATTGTGTAATATGCATTGATTCACTTTAAATCATTTGACAAGCCTTATTTAGTATTATATACAAGAATCATATAAGTCAGTATGGTTCCAAATAATATGAATTATATGGCATTAAAAATTAAAAAATGTCTGTGCTCGATTAATATGATAATGAAATTGACATATCAATGTTCACTATTGTGACGAAAATTTATCAAAATGCAAAAATAATACAAACATAAAAATAAAGCATTATACGGTTTTGTTTGTGTTGTGATTTGTCTACCCATTCAAAGATTAATATAAATGAAATACAAATAAGTAGCTAATAATGATTTTACCTGTAGAGTTTTAATTGCTGTGACAAATTTAGCCCTACTGTCCGTCATCCCTAATTTTGTTAAGAACTCTATTATGGTTCCCATCTTCAATCTACGCAGGGAAAATTTCTGCATAAAACTGTCAGCTTTCTTCATCAATGTAGCAAATGGTCCTGGAAGATAAAAGATGATCAAATGTATATTACCTGTAATTACTGTAATCATTGGTCAGTCAAATGTATATTACCTGTAATTACTGTAATTATTGGTTAGTCAAATGTATATTACCTGTAATTACTGTAATGATTGGTTAGTCAAATGTATATTACCTGTAATTACTGTAATCATTGGTCAGTCAAATGTATATTACCTGTAATTATTGTAATCATTGGTCAGTCAAAAGTATATTACCTGTAATTACTGCATTGGTCAGTCAAAGACATCTACATTTCCCAATTTTTGAATACTATTTTAATATTAAAACAACGCTAACAACAATTTAGATTGTTTTTTTAAATATTTGGGTAGCCCTTAAAAGGACTGTTGAATTAATTTGTATCAGCATGCCGTTTTCTTGTCTACTGTTGGTTATCAAACCCTTTGAACTCAATCTGTGCTTCTTCACCAAGCAGGTCATCTGCATTGATATCAGGAAAACAAAAAACAGAACATTTACCTTTCTTTCCTGGCTTAGAATCATCAGGGATGGCATTGGGGTTATTTTTAGTCTTAGAAAACATTCCATCTGCGTTATCTGAAATATATAATAATCATAGCATGAAAAAAACTTAGAAAACTTTCCATCTGGGTTATCTGACATATATAATAATTATATCATGAAAAAGCAAGGGCATCAGTTTTTACCATCAGAGGAAGAATTACAAAACAACACAATCTGAAATACAATTAATAGGAAATAACATACCCATCAAAATGAAGATTTTAAAATTATGATTATTGGTGTTTAATGCCAAATTAAAAAATATTTCTGTTTAATCATCACAGATTTATTGATGGAGGAACAAAGTATACCCAGATTATAATAATCAACCATAGTCAACAATGTGAGATGGGACAACATTTTCCACCTCAGGGTTCACATTTTCAAGTCAGAAACCAGGCCTCTGCCGAGTTCTGATGAAGGAAAATGTGAACCTTAAGCTATATTCAGGTCAAGAACAAGGTCACCAACATATAAAACTTTACAGAAATGAGGGAGAGAAAGGGTATTGGGAGCAATGACTTGATTGCCACTAGAAAAATATGGTGAGTAGGGCCAGAACAAAAAATTAGTATTTAGGGACCGACCATTTAGCTTGCAGGGGGGGGGGGTTATGGTTTTTTGTTTTGTTCAGAAAAAAAATTTCGGACAACACAAGCGTTAGAATATTTATTTTTTTTGTCGTGCAAAGCACAAATTTTTTTTCCGGAATATAACATTAGGTTATATGACAAAAACTCTGAATCAGATTATTTTTTTTTTCCTCCACCAAAATCAGAATATTTTTTTCAGCAACATTGGAAATCAGAATATTTTTTTAGAAAAAAACCATAACCTTTCAAGTTAAATGGTCGTTCCCTTAGTAGTGGCTACAATGCACTTACTCTTTTTTGAAATTTACACACCAAATAATCTTTAATGTGCAAGGAGTGTAGCACTCTCTAAGCATGTTACTCTCTATGGTCCATGGTCAGGCTTTCCATATCATAACCTGACAACTCCCCATCGAGAGGGCACCCCCTATCAGTAGGTTTGAGACAACTCCCCATCGAGAGGGCACCCCCTATCAGTAGGTCTGAGACCTGTGAACCTTCACTAGTACTCAGTCTACTGGTAGAACTAGTAGGTTCAAACTAGCCATTAAATCAGTACATACTTCATTCCATATCATATTACTTATTTTATATTCAATATTTAATTGAAGGCTGTCATGGTCGTGATCATATGGTAGTTGGATTTACAACTACCTGTGCAATTAGTGCCTATCACAACTAAAGTTGTGATTTTGAATCCCGCTCATGGTGAAGTGTACTCGATACTACATTATGTGACTTGTGACAGGTTGGTGGTTTGCTATGGCAGGGGTTAAAAAATCTGCTGATCCGAGGTCCGGGACTGACGATTTGTGGGTTTGGACCTAACATTTTCTATTCCTGTAAAGACCGACGGATCAGTTGAAACTGTCCAATTATGGACTTGAATTAAATGGGAGGTTAAAAGTCCGAGTGACAGATGTTACTGCATAATTTTAATCCAACATTGACTGCCTCTTTTAATATTGTTAACATTGGATTACGTAATCTGAAATAATTCAAGATCGTTTTAGTGCTTTACGAAGTGTGTTTTGTTCTATATGAACCTCCGGAAATTAAAGGAGCACACACACCCAAAATGGTTGTAACAGAATAGTTTAAGATCAGTTTTGTGCTTTACGGAAGCGGTAATTCTTTCGATAATACTTAAGCGTATTAGTGAAGCAGTTCAAACATAAAAATGGCCCAAGTCATTGACCAGTTTGTTTTTTAATGTTAACGGAGCAGCTCGTAATACTGACAACAATAAATTACATAATGAAAAAACACCACAACCAACAAAAGGTCAAAGATACGATAGGCGAACAGAAGAGAACATTTCAAACATCGTGGAAGGAAAAAATTCCTTGGGTTGAGGCAAGTGGTAGGCTGATAACTCCGGCGATATAATCTCGTTGAAATTAAACTTCCGAAGACATTTTCTGCTCTGTATCTTTGGAAGTCTAATCTCAACGAGAATACCGGCGATCATGCTAATGAGAATTATGAAGTATATATGTGGGGTAAATCCTGTGAAATATCCAGAATTTGCAACAAAAAAGCCCCCCAAAAACAGTGCTTTATTAAAAGGTACAACCAATATGCGAAAATTAACTGTTTAATAACCCAAGATAAATGAAAAGCAGCATCTGATCAGGTATTAATTTGCCAACCTAAAATAGTCATTTTTATACCACTACCGGGAGAGAGAGAGAGGGGGGGAGGGTAAGTTAATTTTGTGGTCAACAAATTTTATTTCCTCCATTCCGATATTCAGGACCAGTACATTCCTGGTGCTCACTGGACCTGGACCAATGTGCGTTTGGAATTTTTTTTAACCCCTGTAATGTATGGGCACTCCTGTTTCCTCCACCAATAAAACTGATCATCACGATATAACTGAAATACTGTTGAAAGTGGTGCTAAGCACAATAACCATAACCCTAACACCTCAATATTAATTCAAACAAGTTGACGTCCTACATATATTGGTCTCTCACAAAGACCAATAATGTCTTTGATACAAAAATCTGTCAGAATTATCAGCTATATTTTTGTCCTAAGAGTGATAGTCTTTAACCATTAGATTCCAGTTAGTTAACGAAAAATTCAGTTAATTCCAAAATACAACTAGGAAGAACTGTTTTAGATACCTAAAACTTAGTCTTCCCTAAAAAACAATTATTTGACCTTGAGGTCAAAGGTCAAGGTTCCATGAAGGTCATTGCGGTACGTGACACACCGCCTTATGGTCATGCACCCACATACCACATATCATTGACCTATCTGGAAAGACAAAAAAGTTATGGTTCAGACAAGCTTTGCTGAGAAGAAGTGGAAGAAGAAGACTAAAACAATATGTCTCCCTTCGTTCGAAGGGGAGACATAATTATGCAACAAACATGTTTGATCTAAGAAAAATAAATGTTGCATCACTAAAATCTTGTCTCCTGAGACAAAAGTCAGATGAGACAAAGCTACACAAGACAGATAATTTGCTGTTACACATTCTGTGATAAAAATGTTAGATATAACACAAAGCTACAAGACATATAATTTACTGTTACACATTCTGTGATAAAAATGTTAGATGAAGACAATATACTTTTGACATCTTCTGTAGCTTGTCCGGGATCTTCAGATGCACTTGGCTCTGGAGGAGGTGTAAGTTGACTGTTTTCAAGCTTTGGACTGGTATTATTTTGTTGCTGTCCACCAAGACCAACAATTACACCTGCTGCTATTGTCTCAAACTGAAAGTGAAAGTAGATTAATTGTCCTTACAAGCCACAAACTACACAGAATTAGCATTCAAGTAAGATTACCTACATCACTAAAATCATCATGATGTAGGAATGTTTGTGTCTGACACATAATAATTTCTAGATGTTCCTTGTTTATCTTAGATTTTCAAGTTTCATTCCAACCAATTAATTGATTAATTGACAATGATAAAGGTTGTACTCTATACAATCTTTACCATTGTCAATTAATCAATTACAGAAGGTCAAAGGTTTTCATTGGGTACTCATCGACCATATAAGGGAACGACCATTTAACTTGAAGGGTTTTTTTTTTTTCTAAAAAAATATTCTGATTTTGGTGGAGGAAAAAAAAAATAATCTGATTCAGAATTTTTGTCATATAACCTAATGTTAAATTCTGGAAAAAAATTTCGCGCTTTGTGCGACAAAAAAAATAAATATTCTAACTCTTGTGTTGTCCGAAAAAAAAAATTCTGAACGAAACAAAAAACCATATCCCCCCCTTCAAGTTAAATGGTCGGTCCCTAACTGATATATCTTTAATCATTGATAAAACATAATCCTAACCCTACAACATGAACAACTGCCATTCTACAGTGACACTATTACTCTGGCCTGACCAATCAAAAGCCAAAGAAAAGAATGAAATGTTCAGATTAGTATTAATCTACCTAAACCAATCACATCTACGGTTTTAGTAGAGCAAAGAGGCTAAGAAAGGAACACAAATATATGTACCTTTAATATCAGTTCTGTATTAACAGGGAAAAGTTCACAAATACATGTACCTTTAATATCAGTTCTGTATTAACAGGGAAAAGTTCACAAATACATGTACCTTTAATATCAGTTCTGTATTAACAGGGAAAAGTTCACAAATACATGTACCTTTAATATCAGTTCTGTATTAACAGGGAAAAGTTCACAAATACATGTACCTTTAATATCAGTTCTGTATTAACAGGGAAAAGTTCACAAATACATGTACCTTTAATATCAGTTCTGTATTAACAGGGAAAAGTTCACAAATACATGTACCTTTAATATCAGTTCTGTATTAAGAGGGAAATGTTCACAAATACATGTACCTTTAATATCAGTTCTGTATTAACAGGGAAAAGTTCACAAATACATGTACCTTTAATATCAGTTCTGTATTAACAGGGAAAAGTTCACAAATACATGTACCTTTAATATCAGTTCTGTATTAACAGGGAAAAGTTCACAAATACATGTACCCTTAATATCAGTTCTGTATTAACAGGGAAAAGTTCACAAATACATGTACCTTTAATATCAGTTCTGTATTAACAGGGAAAAGTTCACAAATACATGTACCTTTAATATCAGTTCTGTATTAACAGGGAAAAGTTCACAAATACATGTACCTTTAATATCAGTTCTGTATTAACAGGGAAAAGTTCACAAATACATGTACCTTTAATATCAGTTCTGTATTAACAGAGAAAAGTTCACAAATACATGTACCTTTAATATCAGTTCTGTATTAACAGGGAAAAGTTCACAAATACATGTACCTTTAATATCAGTTCTGTATTAACAGGGAAAAGTTCACAAATACATGTACCTTTAATATCAGTTCTGTATTAACAGGGAAAAGTTCACAAATACATGTACCTTTAATATCAGTTCTGTATTAACAGGGAAAAGTTCACAAATACATGTACCTCTAATATCAGTTCTGTATTAACAGGGAAAAGTTCACAAATACATGTACCTTTAATATCAGTTCTGTATTAACAGGGAAAAGTTCACAAATACATGTACCTTTAATATCAGTTCTGTATTAACAGAGAAAAGTTCACAAATACATGTACCTTTAATATCAGTTCTGTATTAACAGGGAAAAGTTCACAAATACATGTACCTTTAATATCAGTTCTGTATTAACAGAGAAAAGTTCACAAATACATGTACCTTTAATATCAGTTCTGTATTAAGAGGGAAAAGTTCCCAAATACATGTACCTTTAATATCAGTTCTGTATTAACAGGGAAAAGTTCACAAATACATGTACCTTTAATATCAGTTCTGTATTAACAGGGAAAAGTTCACAAATACATGTACCTTTAATATCAGTTCTGTATTAACAGGGAAAAGTTCACAAATACATGTACCTTTAATATCAGTTCTGTATTAACAGGGAAAAGTTCACAAATAAATGTACCTTTAATATCAGTTCTGTATTAACAGGGAAAAGTTCACAAATACATGTACTTTTAATATCAGTTCTGTATAAACAGGGAAAAGTTCACAAATACATGTACCTTTAATATCAGTTCTGTATTAACAGGGAAAAGTTCACAAATACATGTACCTTTAATATCAGTTCTGTATTAACAGGGAAAAGTTCACAAATACATGTACCTTTAATATCAGTTCTGTATTAACAGGGAAAAGTTCACAAATACATGTACCTTTAATATCAGTTCTATATTAACAGGGAAAAGTTCACAAATACATGTACCTTTAATATCAGTTCTGTATTAACAGGGAAAAGTTCACAAATACATGTACCTTTAATATCAGTTCTGTATTAACAGGGAAAAGTTCACAAATACATGTACCTTTAATATCAGTTCTGTATTAACAGGGAAAAGTTCACAAATACATGTACCTTTAATATCAGTTCTGTATTAACAGGAAAAAGTTCACAAATACATGTACCTTTAATATCAGTTCCGTATTAACAGGGAAAAGTTCACAAATACATGTACCTTTAATATCAGTTCTGTATTAACAGGGAAAAGTTCACAAATACATGTACCTTTAATATCAGTTCTATATTAACAGGGAAAAGTTCACAAATACATGTACCTTTAATATCAGTTCTGTATTAAGAGGGAAAAGTTCACAAATACATGTACCTTTAATATCAGTTCTGTATTAACAGGGAAAAGTTCACAAATACATGTACCTTTAATATCAGTTCTGTATTAACAGGGAAAAGTTCACAAATACATGTACCTTTAATATCAGTTCTGTATTAACAGGGAAAAGTTCACAAATACATGTACCTTTAATATCAGTTCTGTATTAACAGGGAAAAGTTCACAAATACATGTACCTTTAATATCAGTTCTGTATTAAGAGGGAAATGTTCACAAATACATGTACCTTTAATATCAGTTCTGTATTAACAGGGAAAAGTTCACAAATACATGTACCTTTAATATCAGTTCTGTATTAACAGAGAAAAGTTCACAAATACATGTACCTTTAATATCAGTTCTGTATTAACAGGGAAAAGTTCACAAATACATGTACCTTTAATATCAGTTCTGTATTAACAGGGAAAAGTTCACAAATACATGTACCTTTAATATTAGTTCTGTATTAACAGGGAAAAGTTCACAAATACATGTACCTTTAATATCAGTTCTGTATTAACAGAGAAAAGTTCACAAATACATGTACCTTTAATATCAGTTCTGTATTAACAGGGAAAAGTTCACAAATACATGTACCTTTAATATCAGTTCTGTATTAACAGGAAAAAGTTCACAAATACATGTACCTTTAATATCAGTTCTGTATTAACAGGGAAAAGTTCACAAATACATGTACCTTTAATATCAGTTCTGTATTAACAGGGAAAAGTTCACAAATACATGTACCTTTAATATCAGTTCTGTATTAACAGGGAAAAGTTCACAAATACATGTACCTTTAATATCAGTTCTGTATTAACAGGGAAAAGTTCACAAATACATGTACCTTTAATATCAGTTCTGTATTAACAGGGAAAAGTTCACAAATACATGTACCTTTAATATCAGTTCTGTATTAACAGGGAAAAGTTCACAAATACATGTACCTTTAATATCAGTTCTGTATTAACAGGAAAAAGTTCACAAATACATGTACCTTTAATATCAGTTCCGTATTAACAGGGAAAAGTTCACAAATACATGTACCTTTAATATCAGTTCTGTATTAACAGGGAAAAGTTCACAAATACATGTACCTTTAATATCAGTTCTATATTAACAGGGAAAAGTTCACAAATACATGTACCTTTAATATCAGTTCTGTATTAAGAGGGAAAAGTTCACAAATACATGTACCTTTAATATCAGTTCTGTATTAACAGGGAAAAGTTCACAAATACATGTACCTTTAATATCAGTTCTGTATTAACAGGGAAAAGTTCACAAATACATGTACCTTTAATATCAGTTCTGTATTAACAGGGAAAAGTTCACAAATACATGTACCTTTAATATCAGTTCTGTATTAACAGGGAAAAGTTCACAAATACATGTACCTTTAATATCAGTTCTGTATTAAGAGGGAAATGTTCACAAATACATGTACCTTTAATATCAGTTCTGTATTAACAGGGAAAAGTTCACAAATACATGTACCTTTAATATCAGTTCTGTATTAACAGAGAAAAGTTCACAAATACATGTACCTTTAATATCAGTTCTGTATTAACAGGGAAAAGTTCACAAATACATGTACCTTTAATATCAGTTCTGTATTAACAGGGAAAAGTTCACAAATACATGTACCTTTAATATTAGTTCTGTATTAACAGGGAAAAGTTCACAAATACATGTACCTTTAATATCAGTTCTGTATTAACAGAGAAAAGTTCACAAATACATGTACCTTTAATATCAGTTCTGTATTAACAGGGAAAAGTTCACAAATACATGTACCTTTAATATCAGTTCTGTATTAACAGGAAAAAGTTCACAAATACATGTACCTTTAATATCAGTTCTGTATTAACAGGGAAAAGTTCACAAATACATGTACCTTTAATATCAGTTCTGTATTAACAGGGAAAAGTTCACAAATACATGTACCTTTAATATCAGTTCTGTATTAAGAGGGAAAAGTTCCCAAATACATGTACCTTTAATATCAGTTCTGTATTAACAGGGAAAAGTTCACAATACATGTACCTTTAATATCAGTTCTGTATTAACAGGGAAAAGTTCACAAATACATGTACCTTTAATATCAGTTCTGTATTAACAGGGAAAAGTTCACAAATACATGTACCTTTAATATCAGTTCTGTATTAACAGGAAAAAGTTCACAAATACATGTACCTTTAATATCAGTTCTGTATTAACAGGGAAAAGTTCACAAATACATGTACCTTTAATATCAGTTCTGTATTAAGAGGGAAAAGTTCCCAAATACATGTACCTTTAATATCAGTTCTGTATTAACAGGGAAAAGTTCACAAATACATGTACCTTTAATATCAATTCTGTATTAACAGGGAAAAGTTCACAAATACATGTACCTTTAATATCAGTTCTGTATTAACAGGGAAAAGTTCACAAATACATGTACCTTTAATATCAGTTCTGTACTAACAGGGAAAAGCTCACAAATACATGTACATTTAATATCAGTTCTGTATTAACAGGGAAAAGTTCACAAATACATGTACCTTTAATATCAGTTCTGTATTAACAGGGAAAAGTTCACAAATACATGTACCTTTAATATCAGTTCTGTATTAACAGGGAAAAGTTCACAAATACATGTACCTTTAATATTAGTTCTGTATTAACAGGGAAAAGTTCACAAATACATGTACCTTTAATATCAGTTCTGTATTAACAGAGAAAAGTTCACAAATACATGTACCTTTAATATCAGTTCTGTATTAACAGGGAAAAGTTCACAAATACATGTACCTTTAATATCAGTTCTGTATTAACAGGAAAAAGTTCACAAATACATGTACCTTTAATATCAGTTCTGTATTAACAGGAAAAGTTCACAAATACATGTACCTTTAATATCAGTTCTGTATTAACAGGGAAAAGTTCACAAATACATGTACCTTTAATATCAGTTCTGTATTAAGAGGGAAAAGTTCCCAAATACATGTACCTTTAATATCAGTTCTGTATTAACAGGGAAAAGTTCACAAATACATGTACCTTTAATATCAGTTCTGTATTAACAGGGAAAAGTTCACAAATACATGTACCTTTAATATCAGTTCTGTATTAACAGGGAAAAGTTCACAAATACATGTACCTTTAATATCAGTTCTGTATTAACAGGGAAAAGTTCACAAATACATGTACCTTTAATATCAATTCTGTATTAACAGGGAAAAGTTCACAAATACATGTACCTTTAATATCAGTTCTGTATTAACAGGGAAAAGTTCACAAATACATGTACCTTTAATATCAGTTCTGTATTAACAGGGAAAAGTTCCCAAATACATGTACCTTTAATATCTGTTCTGTATTAACAGAGAAAAGTTCCCAAATACATGTACCTTTAATATCAGTTCTGTATTAACAGGGAAAGGTTCACAAATACATGTACCTTTAATATCAGTTCTGTATTAACAGGGAAAAGTTCACAAATACATGTACCTTTAATATCAGTTCTGTATTAACAGGGAAAAGTTCACAAATACATGTACCTTTAATATCAGTTCTGTATTAACAGGGAAAAGTTCACAAATATATGTACCTTTAATATCAGTTCTGTATTAACAGAGAAAAGTTCACAAATATATGTACCTTTAATATCAATTCTGTATTAACAGAGAAAAGTTCACAAATACATGTACCTTTAATATCAGTTCTATATTAACAGGGAAAAGTTCACAAATACATGTACCTTTAATATCAGTTCTGTATTAACAGGGAAAAGTTCACAAATACATGTACCTTTAATATCAGTTCTGTATTAACAGGGAAAAGTTCACAAATACATGTACCTTTAATATCAGTTCTGTATTAACAGGGAAAAGTTCACAAATACATGTACCTTTAATATCAGTTCCGTATTAACAGGGAAAAGTTCACAAATACATGTACCTTTAATATCAGTTCTGTATTAACAGGGAAAAGTTCACAAATACATGTACCTTTAATATCAGTTCTGTATTAACAGGGAAAAGTTCACAAATACATGTACCTCTAATATCAGTTCTGTATTAACAGGGAAAAGTTCACAAATACATGTACCTTTAATATCAGTTCTGTATTAACAGGGAAAAGTTCACAAATACATGTACCTTTAATATCAGTTCTGTATTAACAGGGAAAAGTTCACAAATACATGTACCTTTAATATCAGTTCTGTATTAACAGGGAAAAGTTCACAAATACATGTACCTTTAATATCAGTTCTGTATTAACAGGGAAAAGTTCACAAATACATGTACCTTTAATATCAGTTCTGTATTAACAGGGAAAAGTTCACAAATACATGTACCTTTAATATCAGTTCTGTATTAACAGGGAAAAGTTCACAAATACATGTACATTTAATATCAGTTCTGTATTAACAGGGAAAAGTTCACAAATATTTGTGACAAGAACAAAAATAAAAGTCTTATTTCATAAATCTTGATTTTTACTATAGTTCCAGATTAATTTTTGTCAAGGTTACCCACATCTAAATATTTCTGATAAAACAAAAAAATGGTCACCAAAGGTAAAGCAATATTTAGATTAATTTTTGTCAAGGTTACCCATATCTAAATATTTCTGATAAAACAAAAAATGGTCACCAAAAGTAAAGCAATATTTCAAACCTTATAAACAAGTTTGTAGTCATCACACGTTTGTACCCATTTAGGAATCTCAAAAAACCTTGGAGTCAGGAATCTTGAGGGGTCAACAAATCCTCCATCTTTCCTCATAGCAAAGTGGATATGGTTGAAGGGATTACAGGGGGACATGGTTGTTGTACCTATTGGGATCCCTGAAGCAATCTACAAAGTAAATATCCAATGATAATATAATTTACATTGAAAGTTCACGTTTAGCAGCACACCTAAACTTAGTTATAAATTTTATTAAATAACAAAAAAATATATAGTGTAAAAAAGATGATTAATTCCTGCAATTTAAATAAAACAATATTAGTGTTTGTTTGGATATACAACTAGAGGCTCACCTGATTATTCATATGCAGTTTGTGTTTAATGTTTAATGATGTCTAGAAATTAAGAAAATCATTATATTCATTTTTACATAGATGTTCAGTTTTAACTCATTAAAGTAGGACTTCAATAAAAAAAAAAGGACATTGGTAGAGGAAATCTGTCGACATACTACCAAAAGCACCCAACACCATCAGCTAAAAAAAATCTAAATCAAAATTGGATGAAAAATAATAATTCTATATACCTTTCAAATATACAAAATTTCGGATTTTGGGCCCATTTCAGACCCCTTTTCAAAATAAAAAGTATTTTTTTACAGCTCATCAATAACACATAAAGATGAACAGTTCAACATTTGACAAAAACTGTGTTAAAATTAGATGAAAAATAAACACTTTCAAATTTTGGAAATTGGCATTTTTCAGTCTCTTTTGGTCAAATTTATCTACAAAACTGTAAAAGATACAGAAAATCTGTCAATATACTGCCGAAATCCATTCAACAACAAAAGCCACATCAAAATTGGATAAAAAAAAAAAAAAAAATCTATATACCTTTCAAATATGCGAAATTTAGGAATTTGGGCCCCTTAAAAAGTAGATCACTTTTCGAAATAAAATAGCAAAAAAAAGTATGGCCCATCGATAACTCATAAAGATGAACACTTTGCAAAAAAACTGCATTAAAATTGGATGAAAATTTAAAAAGTTCAATAAATAATTTATACCCATATATTAAAACACCTTATTTGACACCTTAGGGTTGCTTGTTTCTTTTGTGTACTTCTGATCAACAAAACAACATAAACTTTGTAGCGGTCCATCCAATGAATATTCCTACCAAGTTTGGTTCTAATTGGCCTTGTGGTTTTAGAGAGGAAGATAAAAATGTAATAGTTTACGGACAATGATGCCGCCGCCATAACCAAAGACGACAAGAACAGTTCAAGTGATGGCAATATCTCACAAGACCCTTTGGGTCAGGTGTGCTAAAAATGGAAAGATATGTGCACTTTAAATAAAGAAATTGGCATCTTTTTAAAAAATATTGAATTCTGATCGCATATCACATCTCAGGCTTTGCCTTCTATGTGATACTGCTCTGAGTAATCCATTCTCACAAAACAAATCAACAATGGTATATATTAACCTTCTATGTGATACTGCTCTGAGTAATCCATTCTCACAAAACAAATCAACAATGGTATATATTAACCTTCTATGTGATACTGCTCTGAGTAATCCATTCTCACAAAACAAATCAACAATGGTATATATTAACCTTCTATGTGATACTGCTCTGAGTAATCCATTCTCACAAAACAAATCAACAATGGTATATATTAACGTCAGTTTTGAAGGTCTCAACATACATTATCTCCAGTATCACTTCTCGTCCCACCAAACCAGCTGTGATATTAGTGATAATGTCCGTTTCACCCTTCATAACTGCCATTCTATCTATAATCATGAGCAAATATAAGGAAGTAAAAATAAACAAGGAAGTAAAATAACTATGTTTTCACAGAATATTGGATGCAGCAAAGTGAGTAAGAATGATAACTTATGCATTATACTTGCCCTCTTAACAATGTATAGTTCATCACTAGGATGTAGGATGGTTGTGTTGACCTTGACATTAGTTATTACAATTGTGATGTCTTTAAGGGCAGCTGTATCACATTCAATTATCACTTCATTGGAGTTATTACCCTTATATATCATTCCTGGGAATGGTGCCACTACCTGTAAATACAATTAAAATGTGGCATTAATTGTTTTCAGCTAAATACCAAATTAAGCTGAGTCTTATATTATTTGACCATTGTTGGAAGTCTGACAATTTTTTTAGGAAATTCAAGTGCAGACCTTTGGCAATATCTCACTTTCTGGCAATTTTAGCAAAATCAGAGGTCATAAAAATGTATCAGACCATCCAAGATGATGTATAGAGAAACAGCTCTTATGACAATAAGTTATAATGATTAATACTGTAAACTGTAATAACTATGATAAGAAAAGTTTGAAGATACCAAACGGGTAATCAGAAGCCGTAAATCAAAGAAGGTCAGACAATACAATGGCCAAAAGAAAAAGGACAAAAGGACAGACAACCATCTACAAAACACTACACAAAAAACTAAAGATTCTGCTCCACCTGTGGCACCCATTGTGTTACAAACCTGGTCTAAGATGTTGCACAACTCAATACAATATATAAGCCATTTTTATTTAAACAACATATTAAGAATAAACTGGTAGAACGTGCTAAAGTGGGTCACAGGTCACTGTGAGTAGTATGTGTAGTCATGTGACTTGGTTTCTTAAAAAGAAATAAATGTAAGGTTTACTCATGCACATTTCAAATTTTGGCACACTAAAAAACAAATGGCAATATACTAGACATTCAATTACGATTGTTAAAATACAAAATCATAAAAAAAAATTCTTGCTAATTGCAAAGCTTGTCATCCACCAATATAATCTACAATACAGTATCCTGACAAGCTTTATATCATCATAAGTTTCAGTCAAATATATATCACAAAATAAAATTTTGCAAAGTTTATCGTAACAATCAATAAATTTCAAGCTAACTTAACTGATAATAAAATGTCTTATTCTCTAATATAGCGTGATCTTTATAAAACTTACCAAATCTCCTGGTTCTATTTCTAAATCAACTCCTTCATCAGGATATTCTGGGTTACCAGATTTGAGAAGGGCTGGATAAAACCCTTGACCTTTACAGCCAGCACCATCTAACCTATATAGTCTGGGGAATTTTATATGGGCCTTGGGTCCAAATATTGTGTTGATTATTGACTGCCCAAATTCATACCTGTTAAAAACAAAAAGACAATGATTCCTACATGAAGATCATCTGTAGTACATAAGAACCTTATTTATTGTAAATGATAGTGCATTTATATATGTAACGGGAATGCTCCCCGACCTAAGGTTATAGGAACCGTAGTAGGTTCATAACATTGGTGCTCAACTAAATAACCCACGATGGTCAGAACAGGACAACTGGTCGGGTTGAATGTTGGTATTTGAGATATCGTCATCAAGGTATGATGACTCTTGAGGTGGGGGGAGTGTAATGGGAACGCTCCCCGACCTAAGGTTATAGAAACCATAGTAGGTTCATAATCACCTCTGCTAACTGTGTTAGTGGAGATCTCCTTTAGCTCAGTTGGTAGAGCAGTGGCTTACAATGCGAGAGGTCCTGGGATCGAATCCCATCGGGGACATTGCATTTTTCAGAGGTAAAACATGCTCTACTGTTACATACATAATACACACCCCTTCTTTTGACATTTCAATTAATTGTATATAATACTCACCCAACTGGTTCAAAGTATTTCCTGAGCAAAAACGTGAGTATTACATACATGTAATTATGGAAAAGGACAAACTGAAGGCTCAGCCAACATGTCATTTTTTTTTTTAGGAAACTTTATACATAACCTTCCAGAGGTGCCTCCTACCAAATTTCAATTAATTTGGCCAAATGGTTTCAGAGAAGATTTTTTTATAATTGGCCAATCATAAATAAGAATTACCTATGGTGACCATATTAGTTTTATGATCGGCACGAAATATGGAAATTGTGTACAGGATCTCCCATACATCATTCCTACAAAGTAACAATTCATTGTGCCTCCTAGTTTCAGAGGAGAAGATTTCTAAAATTTTAGCCAATCAGAAACAAGAATTGCCCATGGCAACCATGTTTTTTGTCCACTCGGGATGAAATAAGGAAATCTTAGAGGACCTTCCATAGATGCTTCCTGTAAAACTTTGTTTTATTTAACCAAGTGGTTTTAGGGGATTTTTTTTAATTTCAGCCAATTAGAAACAAGAATTGCCAATGATGGCCATGTTTGTAAATGGATCGGGACGAAATTAGCACTCCTTATAGAGGACCTTCCATAGATGCTTCCTACCAATTTGCGGTTTACTTGGCCAAATGGTTTCAGAGGAGAAGATAATTATTTAGAAATCTATAAATCAGATACAAGAATTTCCTATGACGGCCATGTTTGTAACGGATCGTGACAAAATTAGCAATCTTTATAGAGGACCTTCCATAGATGCTTCCTACCAAGTTGTCAAAGCCAGGGCTGTAAGTAAAATCACCATACCAACATACAAACTTGATTCCAACATTCCTATATTATCTAATGAGTAGTGAGTATAAAATGTACATACCCTTCCTTAAGAATAGCATAAGCTTCCTTCACTTTTTTAATTATGCCAAAAAACTCGCCATACTGCTTCATGAACCTATCTGCTATTCCTCTAAGACCATCAAAAGGTTCTAATAGTTCACCCACTATGGCAGTTAAGTTGTCAATTATCTGCTCTTTTAATTTTTGCTAAAATAAAAAAAAAGTGTGATGAAATGGAGTTAGATTAAGGTAGATCATCAAGCCTAATTAAGGTAGAGAAGGACACTATGGGCAAAAAAAAACTAGTCAATGAATTTTTTTGAATTTCATATATATTGTTCTTTGGAATGTACCTAACAAAATATCAAAATTTGAGAATAGGTTTCCAGGTTTATTTTAAAAATATTCCCTGAAAGAGAAAGAGTTACCCTCCTCTAAAGTCCAAAAAAATGTCATTTTTTTCACTTCTCTGTGTCATTAAGGTACCCCAAAAAAATAGCATATAATTTTTTTTTAATTATCTGAGTATAATATGATAAATGAATATTTTGGAATATCTAAGACATAAATTTTTATAGTTTTTTCACTTTTGTTTTCAAAATGGCTACCCTTTTTTGGCAATATAGCCTGTAACTGGCTTTGGTGAAATCCAATAAAATTTGATTTTAAAGTGGAATAGAAAAAAATTGTGTCAATGAATTTAAAAAAAAAAGATATATCACATTACTTATATCCATGCTACATATCATAAGAAAATAAAGATATGCTTCCAGGCAAAAAAAAAAGTTATGGGTTTAGAAAGACACCCTGACCTATACCCTTTTTGTCAATTTCTTGAAAAATGTCCACATTTTTCACTTTTTTTAATAAGACATTGAATAAATGAAAATAATACAGGCAAAGATAATGTTTGCAAGGGAAAGCTTTCCTTTCTATGTGATATAGTTAGCAAATTAATCTGTCTACAATTCTTCCAGGGCAGGAAAAGTACATTTTTAGAGCTAATTTTGCACTCTTTAAGGTAGAGACCCACATTTCATACTAAAATAATTTGTCATTGAATTTCCTTAAAACTGGCCAGATTTATTGCTTTTGTGGCAGACTTTAAGGAATTTAATTTAAGAATATAGGTCACCAGACTAATTTTCAAGATATAAAGCATTTAAATCTTCAACTTTTATATTGCATTGTATGTGAAATGTATAAATTCTCCTCAAAATTCTTGAATAGCGAAAAATCCTGTCATTTAAAATTTCTAAATTTTTGATATAATATGGTGCATTTTGTTTTATTTTCAGAAGTGTATAAAGGAAAGTCTGGGGTCATAATATTAAAAACTTTAATATTTAACAAAAACATGCAAAACTCATCATATTCTAATATCATTTGAGACATGATTACCTCCCTTGACGAAATGCTTCATATAGCATTTTACACATATATTGTATTACATGTATTGCCATAAAATTACTGTATTAAATTTGTATTTCAGTTTAATTTGAGAACTTGCACAAATCATATGTAGAAAATTCAAAAAGCAAAATACCTCGTAAGAAATACTGCAAACATAATTAATAATTATTACCACATTTTATTCAATATTCTTAAAAGTCATGCGACTAGTGTCAGTCTCTACCTTAACAATGTTGCTGTCATCTCTATACACAATGGGGGTCATGCATGGAGTAGGTAGTGATGATACTTTTGAAGCACCTTGTTTAAAATTTTTGTGGAAATTTATTTTGTCAGATCTTTTGTAATGTTATTTGATGTTAGTTTCATGTTTTACTACTTTTGTGTTGTTCATTCAGATTGTGAGTTTTAGAACTGTTACCGTTTCATCAGTATTATACTGTTATTCCTCTAAAGAGATATTAAAAGTTTATTGTTGCCAAATTTGTAAATTAATTTGATAATAATACTAGCCTACCACGCGGTCGAAGCTAATTAATTATGCATTGCTGGCCGACACACATGGAGTGTATTCAGCCACCCTGAGCAGATTTACATAGTGGGTCATCGTAAATAAAGCAGCCCTTGTAACACAATATTTCCTTCCTGGATATTAAATCAATTCATCCATATTTGAGGCATTTCTATCCAAAATTGTCATGAATAGAGAGGTAATGGTTTTGTTAAGTGTTTTTTATAAACATATTTTTAAAAATAATTATTGCCAATAATTTTAAAAGTGATATGACAAATGGTTTATTTTCTATTTTTCTTAATACCATACAAAAAATGCATGAAAATATTAGGCAATTTACAGGGCTCTGCAATTAAGAGAACCTTTGTTAGTAAACTTACATAAACAAAATATTGATCAAAGAAAATAGCTAAAATTCAAAACAAACAATGGTTAAAATGAATAGAGAAACAGAGCAGCAAAATATGTCATCAAAATGATCAATTAAATCATCTAATTTTGTGTGCACAACACGTTTCTGGAATAACCTTCATCATGATCAGGTACACTCAAAGTTGAAAGATTGGAAAACCAAATAATTTAAAATAATTTAAAACTTTTTGGGAGCAAGTTAACCAAACAGCTCAAACAGGACAGCCAAAATCTTCCAATTTCAATATCTTTATAAATGTCACATGCTAGTTTTCATTTTTGATTGGTGATTCTTATATCAAGAAGGATCCAATAAAAAGATTTATCATATACTTGTAGATGATAAAGCTTAAATTTTACCCTGTAATAAAACTTTTGAGTTTTGTTTAGAATAATAAGAGGAGTCATACTTATTTCACCCAGTTTCACAAGAATGGTCCAAGCGAGCTAATAAAGCAAGTTTATTAACTGCTTCCGGAATGTTATTACATGCCTTTCCGTCAATGTCTGTAAGTTCACTTCATGAATTTCCGGAAAACTGTGTTTACAGACAGATTCAACTGTTTTATGAAATATTTGCACAGAAAATTATTAACTACCAATTTCTCTCTTATGATATTGAAAGTGCTTAAAAACATGCATTTATTGGATTTGTATATTAAAACAATAATTTTCTTGTTCTATAATTATATATATGTATCTAATTCTAGCCAAAATGACTGAACATTTTGGTACAAATCAGTTATTTCCTCTGTTGAAGTATATGAAAACATCATAACATGTCATTTTTCATATCATACCCTTTATCAGCCCTCGTTCATATATCATCCCTTGAGCCTAATGGTTCTTGGGCTGATAAAGGGTATGATATGAAAATTGCCATGTAATAATCTATATATAGTTTACAAGTCTAATTACATAGAAAACCACAGCTATCTTTGTCAAGTGTTAACAGATTTAAGAGGAAATAGAAAACCTGACAAGTAAGGATGTCATTTGGACGACATTCCTCATACTAAACATCTTTTCATCATGTTTGCAAATATAAGTTTTTACCTGTGATACTTTCCCCTTGGTAAACTTTAAAATAGGATCTTCCCCTGAACTGACAGTTGTGGCTATCCATGTGGGTCCACCCTTAGCCAGAGCTGTCGTGGCATTAGCTGCTAATCCCACCACCTCTTCATATTGTGCACTGATGTCCCACCAATATGGTTTCTCGTCTAATACAGAAAAATTATAAACATATCATTGCAAGATATTTTTGTTTTTTCATGATCAAATCTCTATAGATTACAGTAACCAATTTTGTCACTCAAATATTTAAAAGAAGAAGTATGGTTTATTTCAATACTGTAAACAATTGTCCATAGTATACATAGGTATACATACATCTTCTATATATGCTCCTTTCAGTAACCGATTTCTTGCATATAATAATTACTCAATTTTCTTAGCAAAAATCTGAGCAAATGCATAACTACAAGTATGTGTAGTAGTTATCAAGGTAAGATACAAACTTGATTTTTAAAGTATTGAGTGCAAAATTTGAGAAAATGCAATATATTTAAACAGTCTTGTGGAGAAATAAATGCATATTTGTACCATACACACAAAATATGTCACAAAAAAGAAGTTAGGGACCGACCATTTAACTTGAAGGTTATGGTTATGGTTTTTTGTTTCGTTCAGACAACACAAGAGTTAGAATATTTATTTTTTTGTTGCGCAAAGCACAAATTTTTTTTCCAGAATTTAACATTAGGTTATATGACAAAAACTCTGAATCAGATTATTTTTTTTTCCTCCACCAAAATCAGAATATTTTTTTCAGCAACATTGGGAATCAGAATATTTTTTAGAAAAAAACCATAACCCCCCCCCCCCCCCCCCCTTCAAGTTAAATGGTCATTCCCTTAGGTGAATCCTGTTGAAAAAGAAAAACATTTTAATAGTCTTGTGCAGAATTAAATAGGACTATGCACACAAAATATACCACACAAGAGGTTTTGTTATACCTTCAATCTATATTTGATAACTTCTTGCCAGTATCCTTACTCAGTTCATTACTCAAATGTCAATTCCTGATTGGTTCATGCTTTGATATCTTGCCATAGGACCTTTTGTCAAATATCTATTTTGTACAAGAAATAAATGGCAGATTTTCAGATACCAATTTTACAAGAATCAAGATGCCTCTTTTGCAATTAATACCTTAATATATGAAAAACAGTCAGTATTTGATGTTGGAGCAACCACTTTCACAAAATTTTGTTTTCATTGTTCAGATTCTAATTTTTAGAGGGAACAAAATATTTAGTTTGATAAATAAATATTTTGTGGCAATGAAAAATTCTGTACAAACCTTTCAAAAAGAAGCAGGCTTCTTGTGTTTTGTTTTTTGCCTCCAACAATGCTTTGATGGACATAAATATCCTAAAAAGGAAAACAGATCATATTCAATATAGGGGGATGTCATTAGAAGCCGGCAATCCCCGGAAAATCTCTGATAATTTCAGTTGTCATCGCAGGTAACTTTCTTATTGGCAAAAATGTAAAATGTAGAATGTTAAGATTTTGAATACTTTTGGAGAATTTATCAAAACTTAGTTTTGTACTTGTTTCCAGTAAATCTCCTGCACCTCACTCTCATCTTTGTTTTGACTAACAAGGCCTAGCAACCAATCAGGTCCATCCTGTTTTCAAACTTGTGTTGTCTCATTGGGGTATGGGAAATCAATCAGATTCTTATTTCTATATTTCCAGATTTAATGTCTATTCAGATTGCAGTATTTTATTCCTCACAGCATGCAATTAGATTCTTATTTCTATATTTCCAGATTTAATGTCTATTCAGATTGCAGTATTTTATCCCTCGCAGCATGCATGACTCCTTACATCCTCCTCATTCATAAATGTCACTTACAACAGCAAACATTGATATTAAAATACAGTCAGATAAACTAAGTGTTTTCATATTTATAAATAGAACATGTATATCATAAACACTTACTGTATGACACCTTTGCCTATTTTGACCAGAGCTGTCTTAGGATCTTTCATTAAGACCTTGAAGCCATCAATGATATCTATGATACTGTCAAAAATAATCTTTGCTTGTTGTGGAATTATAATGGTGATAGTCTCTACCAAAGTCTGAAAATTAGGTATGTAATTACTGCTAAATAAAAGTTATTTCAAAATCATTACTTCTCATGCAGGATCAGATTTCTTAGATTGATTGATTTATTGTGTTTAACACCACTTTCAGCAATATTTCAGCTAAATCATGATGACCAATTGTACCTGCAGAGAATCATCGACCATGGGCAAGCAACTGGTAAACTTTATCACTTGCGGCTGAGAGTCGAGTACACCCTTTTTTGTAAATTACAAAGCCGGGTGCAAACCAACGCATATTGGTGATAGGCTTGTATGAGTTGTTAGGTAATCCAACTACCTAACTCATTGAGCACCCGGGCCCCTAGATTTAAATGTTCAAGCCACATATTTGTATAGATATTGAAACAAATCTGTGACTTAAATTACTCATCATTCTATCAATTCATTTTAAATCACAATAATTCATGTCAACATTTGATTTTTGGTGTTTTAATGCCACTTTCAGCAATATTTTAGCTATATCATGGCGACCAGATTTAGTGGTGGAAGAAGCCGGAGTACCTGGAGAGAACCACCGACCATGAGTAAGCTACTAGTAAACTTTATCACTTGTGGCTGGGAGTCGAGTGGACCCTTTTTTGTAATTTACAAAGCTGGGCGTGAACCACAATAATTCATGTCAACATTTCTCATACTATATTTGATCAAACATAAAATGCATGTTTTTCTTGTTGGAAAGATCTGTGCAACCACCAACAAATTTTCCAGTAATTAAACATAACAATTGACATGTATATAAATTGTTGCAATATGATATAAATAACACTATGGCAGCTAGATATCTACCAACATCAATATAAATTTTACTGTCACAAATATCTGTTCTACTGGATCTGTGAATATGTTTGTCACCAAAAACTCATTTTGCAACAGTAAAATCACTTATTTATTATGTTTGGCAAATATTTAACAAATAGTTCATGGCACTAAGGGCCATTTGGCCCGAAGTGCCATGAACTATTTGTTATATAATACTCAATACATGCAAATCTGTCAGACCACATGCTTTTGTTATTGTATATCTAAGACAAAAAACGAGTTCGGAAAAAATCCGGAAGAAAACATTATATTGATCGGGCCCGGTCAATATTATACAATTACTGCACTTGAACGAGATCAATATGAGGTTTTATGGAGCAGAGTACAACAATATTGAACGAGGCGAAGCTGAGTTCAATATTGTTTTACTCTGCTCCATAAAACCTCATATTGATCAAGTTCAAGTGTAGTAATTGTTTTATTACATAAGGCTCTATTTTACTATAATTTTGTTTTATTTGAAAATTTTATCATTTTAAATTTTTTTTTAAATATTTGAAATCTTATGAAATTTTTGAGTTTTGAAATTCTATGAAAATTTTGACTTTTAAATTTTTGAAATATAAAAATTTTATGATTAAAATTTTTTTTTTAAATTTTGAAATCTTATGAAATTTTTGAAAGTTTTGAAATTTTATGAAAATTTTCTAACATTGATTAGCAAAAAGCAATTTCTGTGCAATAAAAAACCATATTGCACTCTCGTGCCACGTAATTTCATTCATTGATTTCGCACGAGAGTGCAATATGCTTTTTTATTGAACAGAAATTGTTTTTTGCTAATCAATATGTTAGAAAATGGAATGTCACGTGTATTGCTTCTGGCCAATAGAAAAACAGTAAAATAGAGCCTTATGTAATAAACTAAAATATTGACTCGCTGCGCTAACAAAGACAAATAGGGAAAATAAAAACGTAAAGTAAAATATTCAAATATATTACAGTTATTATCTGAATTTGTTACATAATACATGTATATAGATGTTGAAAACAGGTGAAAATTAAACACTGTTGCCTGGTTATATGTCAAAACACGTGAAAAGGAAACAAATCAGTCACATTATGTGCATTGCTGAAGAAGTATAAGAGCAAATCTGAGAATGTGATTAGAATAGAAAATATATACATAAATTATTCAATAAAAATTGTTGTATTCATGACAGTCCATCACAGGGATCATTAAGAAATAATTCATAGAAACTTTCAGTTCAAATGGCACCATGTTTATTGGGATATTTTTTTCTTATATCAGTCACTGAGAAAGTGTAATTGATAATGAATGGGTGATCACCATGAGGATATTGTATGATTATTTATAGATCATTACTACAAAGTTCTGGTTCAAGTGACACAGTATTTTATGACTATGAGGATAATATTTTTTTTCCATATGTCATTCAATTAGATACTGAGCCCAATGGTATCCATGTTAGATATTGATTCAGAAATTATTGAGGAATCTTGGGGTTTTTTTTCTCGATGTCATAAAACAACATATAACCATAATATGATTTCTTGTAAATGGTTGAGAAAGGTGAGATAGGTATAAGGAAATGTTATAATATACAGTTAGTTACATTATAAAAGTTCATTATGTCTGTTTTGATGTCATTAAACAATGTTGACACTTTTACAACCAAATTCCTCAAAGGTCTTAAAAATGGAGGCAACTCTGCCTCATCAATCTGTCCAAGAGTCTTCATAACATTCATAGCTTTATCTCTCAGACTCCACACCTGAAATAAGACAATCATAATATTTGTAAACAGAGAGTAGTGTTCTCAATACTACATTATTTCTTTGTTATTGTATAAGAAACAAGGTTGAAAGCATTATTGGTATGGCTATCTATTTTTACATCTGTTTATTTAGTTGACATGGTTTTGATGCTCACTTTCAACATTGTTTCAGCTATACAATTGACAACCAGGCTTACCAGTAAGGAAAGTCATAACAGTTATAATAAACTGACAAGTGAAACATCCTTCTTGTAGGTAGGAGGGCCCAGGTAATCCAACTCACTGAGCCACCCGGGCACTTCTATAATGACAGACAACTGACAATGAAGGCAATGTGATGATAATTTCTCACTAATGAGACAGCACAGTTCCTATTTTTAGCCGTGTGAGATATCCTTGTCTCAACCCGTGGGTGAGATAAGAATTTCATGCTACTTTTCCCATAAAAATGTTACGTTTCGCAAAATAGCTCTTCACCATGGTTCCGTCTTTATTCTCATCAATAAAACCACGATTCTACCACATAAGTATTTTTTTATTAATCTATGTATACTATTCTGCTTTCTAACGATTTAACGATATTGCACCTTTCACTGCGTTTGACTTTTTCTCACCCCCTTCTACCGTGTCAATGTTTGTTTCCTTTGAGCAAAAAATAGAGTGCTCTCCCTTGTTAGTAACTAACGTAAAGAAAGAAATTACCTCCCTTTGACCAAAGTCAAATAATTTTTACAGGTATTTATCGCTGTTGTAGTAGCATATATAATATATTTATTAAATACATTGTATTTTATTTTGAAATACAATTAAAAAACTGCCAATACACGGATGTATATCGATAAATCGACAATTAACTTCACCAACGGAAAACAATTTTGCGGGAAAACTCTCAATGGAATGTAAACAAAACAAGGATGTTTAGTGAGAAATAAAATAAAACACCGGAAAACGTACAAGATAGGGAAATTAGTGAGAAAAAGAATCAAACACCGGTAAGAGGGCAAGATGCAAAAATCTCAGACACCCGCAGGAAAGATTTCTATTGGTCTCCAACTCGGCGGAGCCTTGTTGGAGACCAGAAATCTTTCCCTTGGGTATCTGAGATTTTTCCGTCTTGCCCTCTTACCGGTGTTAGGTCCTTTTTATCTCTCATCAACCCTTGGGTCAGGTGAACTTAAAGCTCAAAATATTTTCTTGACCAATGAATTTAAATGCTGATCAAAATATTCTTCTATATCCTTGTTATTGGTCACCTAATTTTGATTAAATTAATAAATTTATTTATTGAAGTTAACCGAATCATCAAGTTGCCCAGTTTCTAAAAAGTTGGCTTGTGTGAAAAGAAATTTGACAATCTTATCTTTCATTATATTTGAATTCCTTATCTTTCATTATCTACATGGATAAACCAGTTTATTTGAATTCCTTATCTTTCATTATCTACATAGATCAACCAGTTTATTTGAATTCCTTATAATTATCTTTACATTATCTACATGGATAAACCAGTTTATTTGAATTCCTTATCTTTCATTATCTACATAGATCAACCAGTTTATTTGAATTCCTTATAATTATCTTTACATTATCTACATGGATAAACCAGTTTATTTGAATTCCTTATCTTTCATTATCTACAGGATAAACCAGTTTAATTGAATTCCTTATCTTTCATTATCTACATAGATCAACCAGTTTATTTTATTTCTTTATCTTTCATTATCTACATGGATAAACCAGTTTATTTGAATTCCTTATCTTTCATTATCTACATGAATAAACCAGTTTATTTGAATTCCTTATCTTTCATTATCTACATGGATAAACCAGTTTATTTTAATTCCTTATCTTTCATCATCTACATGAATAAATAAGTTTATTTGAATTCCTTATCTTTCATTATCTACATGGATAAACCAGTTTATTTGAATTCCTTATCTTTCATTATCTACATAGATCAACCAGTTTATTTTAATTCCTTATCTTTCATTATCTACATAGATACACCATTTTATTTGAATTCCTTATCTTTCATTATCTACATAGATACACCATTTTATTTTAATTCATTATCTTTCATCATCTACATGAATAAATAAGTTTATTTGAATTCCTTATCTTTCATTATCTGCAGGATAAACCAGTTTATTTGAATTCCTTATCTTTCATTATCTACAGGATAAACCAGTTTATTTTAATTCCTTATCTTTCATTATCTACATGAATAAACCAGTTTATTTGAATTCCTTATCTTTCATTATCTACACGGATAAACCAGTTTATTTGAATTCCTTATCTTTCATTATCTACAGGATAAACCAGTTTATTTGAATTCCTTATCTTTCATTATCTACATGGATAAACCAGTTTATTTGAATTCCTTATCTTTCATTATCTATATGAATAAACCAGTTTATTTGAATTCCTTATCTTTCATTATCTACACAGATAAACCAGTTTATTTGAATTCCTTATCTTTCATTATCTACAGGATAAACCAGTTTATTTGAATTCCTTATCTTTCATTATCTACATAGATAAACCAGTTTATTTGAATTCCTTATCTTTCATTATCTACATGGATAAACCAGTTTATTTGAATTCCTTATCTTTCATTATCTACAGGATAAACCAGTTTTATTTGAATTACTTACCTTTCCTGGTAATTCCTGAAGAGCTGATATAAATTCATTGACGATTTCCTTAAAGCTGATTTTACCACCAACAAGGTCTTTAAACAAATTGACACCAGCTCCTATTGCTGATACAATCTCTTTCACCTTTTTATCAAATTTTACAGCCATCTTAGCGACCTTCTTCATGTCATTTTCCTGTAAGATATACATAAATATTAGTGTAACAAGTAAGCAGGGCCGTCTTAACATCATTATAGGCCCCCAGGCAAAGCAGTGCGCTGGGGCCTCTAACTACACAACCACTCACAGGAATAAAAATGTAAATGGTCGATAAAATTAAACATATATCTATTGTATTGGTACTTTCAACAAAATTAGTGTTTAAACATTAAAAAAAATGTCGTACACAACATACACAGATTAGCATGGTGCCCCTAGCTCGTGGGTCCCCGGGCAACTTCCCAGCATGCACATGCGTTAAGAAGGCACTGCATGTAAGTCATATTTACCATAATTAATAGTGTACAATACACACTTTTTACCTGGTAAAATCATTCATACAGTTTGGAAAAGTTCTATAGAGAAAATCTCTTGAGCATGTGATTGTGGTCTGAAGTCAACCACCTTATACACACCATCATCCAGTCCCTGGCATTTAATAATAACAAGTACTACAATCAGACCATATCTGCCGAGGCGGTGATACGAAAATCTTAACTGATTCTGCTAGAAAAAGAAACAGGAAAGAAGTTTTGGCAAATTACAACAAAACAAGAATTAAAATAGGCCACCAACATGACCGTTGGATGGTATTGAAGGAAGTGTTGAGAGTTTAAACTCATGCTGAAGTGCCATTGCCCATGTAGTTCGGAAATTGGGACATTCATAATTAATGATGCCGAGAGATGAGCTGCAAACAAAGAATCAACAAAATACACGATTTTTGGTTGAATCTCGACAAACGATGCTTTATACTCATGTTTTCTTCAATGCAAAAAAAAAACTTTCAAAAAAATATCAAACTTACAGGTACTATCCCTTTAATAATTAATATTTGAATGTAAGTAAAAGAAATCAAAAATGCTGATAAAAGGTAAGGTAGAGTGCTTATATTGTTATTCTTTATCTCACATGTAACATTAAAACATTTGTGTAATTTATAGAAGGAATGATTTCGTTAGAAAGCAAATGTATACAATTTCATTATGGTATGGTTTTGTACAGATAAGATTATTCCAACATATCAAAGCATTTCACACCTGGTGAATAAAATTACTTTGTTTGCCAGACCATAGATCAAAGCTGTATTACTTGAAAAAGATGTTTATCTGCTAATGAAAAATATGCCATTTATGACTTGAATTGCAGAAAATGAAATAAAAAGGGCAATCCATTGCCACATTTTCTCTATTGTATTAACACTGTTACCTGTAATATGTTCAGATTATACTGGGATCCACCTTTAAAACAAATTCTAGCAACAAAGAAGTCCAATACTGTATCCATAATACCTAATAATACTCTGGCATAGGCTTCGTCGTGGACAATTACTCGAACATGACCACTCAATGGAGCTAAAATATAGGGGAAAAAATGTGTTCATTCTAAGTAGGCTTCATCATGGAAAAATCATTACATATTCCTCCAAAGTGTACTCTTAAAGTACAATTTGTACACCAATGGATAAAAACATAGATAAATAATATCTTTGAAAAGCAGTGTAATATTTCATGGAGAATAGTTTGGTTTGGTTTAAGGTGTTTTACGTCACTTACAACAACATTTCAGTTGTATCGTGGTGGTCAGTTTTATTGGTGGAGGAAACCGGAGTACACAGAGAAAACCACCGACCTGCCATAAGTCACTGACAAACTTTATCACATAATGTTGTATCGAAGTACCCCTCGCCTGAACGGGGTTCGAAATCACAACATTAGTGGCGATAAGCACTGATGGCATAGGTAGTTGTAAATCCAAATACCATACGATCAGGACTGCCCCCTCATGGAGTATGTAATCAAAAGTTATCATTCAATATTCCACGATATTTGCACCAATGCAATATCACTTCAAATCACGACATCATGATTTTTAAATACATAGTGCCTCGATATTGGATATTATTTTCTAGCAAAGAATATCTTAAAACATAAATTAAAACTAAATACACCACTTTAAAAACATAAGGTCAATTATTCCTTAATTTAATACATGAAAACATCACCCGAAAATTGTTCTGTCATCATTACAATATCTTATCCATAGTCACCAGACATTTCTTTTGATTTACCATTGTGCAGACATGGCATTGTGATTGATTTAGAAAATAAGAAAATGGTGATGTATAAAACACCACTCTATAGGTCACAAAGAGTCTTAACAGATTGAAACAGAAAAGATTGATTGATTTTTGGTGTTTAACACCACTTTCAGCAATATTTCAGCTATATCATGGCGACCAGTTTTAGTGGTGGAAGAAGCCAGAGTACCCGGAGAGAACCACCGACCATGGGCAAGCAACTGGTAAACTTTATCACTTGCGGCTGTGAGTCGAGCGCGCCCTTTTTTGTAATTTACAAAGCCGGGCATGAACCCACACCATATTGGTGATAGGCTTGTACGAGCTGTGAGGTAATCCAACTACCTAGCTCATTGAGCCACCCAGGCCCTTTTAATAGATTGGAACAGAAAAGAAGTTTTTTGTCAAGATATAATAAAACAAGAATAAACATCGATCATTTAATAGATGGAAGAAAATAACTTGTAATACCCACCAATCTTTAAGTCCAACATGTTGTACATTATAACTCCAAAAGCTGCTCCAACCGATTCAGAACCCAGCATTTTCCTCCAATCAACGCTAGGAGCTTGGAGTCTAAAATTGATGTCTTTGAAAATACCTCGCTTTGATCTATGATGAGGTGAAAGTTCCTGTATTCCAGATTCATACGGATCTTCTATATAGGTACCATTATTACCATCATCTCGTCTGAAATAGACAGGCAATACATGTGTTTCTAATGGTAATACATGTGTTTCTAATGGTAATACATATGTTTCTAATGGTAATACATGTGTTTCTAATGGTAATACATGTGTTTCTAATGGTAATACATGTGTTTCTAATGGCAATACATGTGTTTTTAATGGTAATACATGTGTTTCTAATGGTAATACATGTGTTTCTAATGGTAATACATGTGTTTCTAATGGCAATACATGTGTTTTTAATGGTAATACATGTGTTTCTAATGGTAATACATGTGTTTCTAATGGTAATACATGTGTTTCTAATGGTGTCCATTCATAAATTGTCTACAAACTTGACTTCAGTAGAAATATAATACATGTGTTTAAAGTTATGAACATTCCATCAAATAGAAAAATTTTACAGCTTTTTTATTAGCCATTTGATAAATTGAACAATTTCTTCCTAGAAAAAAAACTAAAGAAACGGGAAAATAAAATTATACATTCTTCTCTGAACTAGACAAAGGAGTAGGTATGATAAGGGCCGAAATTGGCCTAAAAAATAGACAAATTATAAATGAAACGTATAGCTTTCGTTGTTTCTTGATTTTATAAGACCTTTACCCCAACTACTATTTTGGTAACAATTTTTAATATTTGCACGTGCGATGATGTCACACTAGTCAATGAAAAGTCTATCGTTTCGTGAAAATATATGAAATCTAACAAGAAATGTGTATTTAATGTCAATTTTCAGTATAACCACAAGCAGGTACCAACGGCATATTTTAGTATGATGTTTAATATACATAAACACATATCTCATTTAATTTTTGTGTTGGTACCCGAGTGTGGTGAGTATGAAATCTGCAATCAAAAAATAATATTACGATCGATTTCTTGTCGGCGGCCATTTTTTATTGACCGTTTTCATCCGTAATAGACAGAAATAGAAATCGATCTTTTAATCTCGTCCAAAATAAAGTTGGTTATCGTAGTTGTTTTGCTACGGGAGTAAAACTTGAACAATTTTTATGAAACAGTTTTGACGTTATTTAAATAGAAAAAAAACGGCTAAATTTTGCAGGTGATTTACTGCCGACCTGATTGTGCATCGAGTCCGACGTGGTTTTTTTCATAACCCTCAGTGGAATTTCATGTGTTACTATACTAAAGTATACATGTACTTTAATATTATCCCCACAATTCACAAAAAGTACAGAAAACAAAACAAGCAACCAAAAAGAAAGTCAGATTATCCTAGAAATTAATTCATTGAACATGTAAACGACACATCAGAACTTTCTATTTTTTAGTAGTCCCTTTACTTTTTATTATTATTATTTTTTTTTTATTGGACAAATGTATTTCATTTTAGCTCTTTCGCAAAGTGAATTCCCAATGAATAATTGTAATAACGTAAATTTGATTTATATATAACTTAATTCTACCCTCTCAATAGTCACGTTGCGGTGGCGTAATGGTTAGCACACATGACTGCCGATAACAACATCATGAGATCGAATAGCCGATATATTTTTTTTCTGTTTTGGGGTTTTTTTTTTTTAGACAAAATTATTATGCATCATTAGAAAAAGTTTTTGATGTGCTAACATTATTTAATGTTAAAATAACCGTTAAGACAAAATATCAAATGTCCATAGATTATAGCACTTCATTTTGGGTTAACTACTCAGAGCACACTTTTTTAAAGCATGACAAATAAAATAACTTGTTATTGAGAGAGAGCACTTACATAGGCTATGCCTGATGTGCAATCCCATTGGATATTGTATTTATGCATTTATTCAATAAAATATTTGAATTGAAAATTGAATTGAATTGAAATAAAATAACTTGATATTTATTATAGACACAAAATGAAATTCACATGTTCAGATTTTGAGAACTGATTAATGATTATTTTGATAGATTGTCATTATATTAAAGTTTTTCCACATTTTCCATGATATTACAATTTAAATACAGATACTTATTTAATATCGGAACTTGAGTATCCATTCATTGGAGTGTTAGAATGTAAGTTTAATCTTGATGGATTATTGCAAGTAAATTATGAACATGGACCATAATGAGAATAAAAAACATTGTTTTCCCCTACAATAAAAAAACACAAAGCATCATTTTAAAAACATTGGAACAATACTGATTATTAAATAGCATGTATGAATCTATTGACACTATACATTCCCCAGTTCTTTAAATTGTGAAATGTTGGGTAACATAATAAGATAGAAAAATAGCTGATAATTTTCTAACTTACAAATTCTTAATCATTAGTAAAGCTAAAAAGTGATCGTTGCTTACCGCCAAGTGAACAATTCTTCAGCTATACCATGACGAGAGGAAGTTAAGTTTATTTCAAAATGGTGCTGTCTGGTTTGTTCTAGACTAACATACTTAGTTGGAATTGTTAGTGCCATCTCACTGCTCCGCGGATAGACATGGGGATTCACACATTATCATGATTCTGAGCCAACCAGTTTTTGTTCTAATGCTTTACTGTTGTGTGCTTAGCAGAGATGCAACACATACCAATTGTATACAACTTTTAATTACAAAGATAAAAAAGAAATAACGTTAGAGAAATAAAGTAAGGAAAACGGATCGTATAATAAAGGTTAACATTGCTATCATTGCCTTGTTTAGTGCCGACTGAAAATCTGATATAATGAACTGAAATTGATCACTTTTATACAATTTAAACCATAAAAAGTGTTTAAAAAAACAAAGAACACGACTTATTCTCATAAAGAAATATATATTTACAGTAAACACATCGTGTTCGTATATGGCAGAATATTTTTTTTTTTCAAATCTTAATACAATATTATACATGTACATTAAAATTCAAAAGCAGAAAAAGGAGAAACTATAAAGTTCAGAAAAAAAAAGAAAAAAAAAGTTAGAAAGGGTAATATATGACTTCCTAAATGTTGCATTATTGTGACCAGAGATTGTTGTGTGGTTACTGTGATGTGCTCATCATATGGATATTGACTTTCGTAATGACAGGAGTGCAAATCTCACCGACACTAAAAGTTAATTGATGATGACAATGAAGTAAAGCTTCTACTGACATTGGATTTTTTCGATAAGCATTATTATTTTTGATTACCATTATCACAAAGAAGTACAAGTATGTACTCTTGTCCATCGATCTGCACGTTCATACGACCATGCACCCTAGGTTTTGGTTAGCTTATGGATATACGTCAAGATCTTGAATATAATAAATGGTATAGTCACGATAGTACATTAATGATATTTTGTATTGGATAATGCCTGATTTTGTCCTTGATATGTCATTGTTGCCTCTGTGTTACCCTTAAGCATCATTGCTAATTATATAGGAATAGGTTCAATTTTCATTTACTAGATAGGTATGATTAAGCAATGGATTTTGATAAAAAGCACAACAGTATTTTCTAATGGTTAGGTCACTGTTAACTGAGAGTTCGAATAAAATGTTGTGCCTTTAAGACTAGACATCAGCTACTAGATATAGCTTAGCAATCATATGCGGGCATTATATGATTCCCCGATAGTTCATTTCTTTTGGCCATTGTGTTGTCTAAGATGTTGTATCTCGGGTATTATTAATTTAAAGAAAAAAAAATATCTGAACCTACAGTGATTTCATAGGTTTTCATGATTTATTTTATTGTTATAATATTCTAGTTTTTTTAAGGTATGCAGGTAAAATAAAATTAAGAAGATTTGACATCTCAAGGTCTATGTTTGTCATTTTTTTCTTTTCTGTTTGATGTTTACGTGTTACCTCGTTCGGACGAACTTACGCGACGTACGTCCGTCCAAACGATGTTTCCGTACCATAACGTTCGAAGCCTCAACCAATTGATTTGATATATGGATATGTTGTTTATAACAACAAATGACAGATCAACTAGATTTTGGGGTAAATTGAGTGAAGGGTTTTTCAGTTAGAAGGGCATCCGTGTCCATGGACACATTTTAAATTGTGTATTCTAACATGACCTCCTTCTTTCGCTTTGTTAACAAACAAGCTAGTTATTCATTCGGTATAATATCATTAGCACATGCGCCGGTGAATGTGACTGACTTTTCCATTGGCAGCATAAATTGTAACCGGAATAATGACGATAAAGGGCGCAGTATTATTCGAGTTATATAAATTGTATGCGACATTTTCCGCAAGCGTAAATATAGATTACCGTCTTCCAATCAAAGTATACTACCGTATTTGTACTCTTAGACATATCAGAATCGAAATAAATGATGGAAGCCAGAATGTGCTTTGAGTTTTAACATGGATTGGCGGATATTAGTAAATTTTATCCCTCGCTTCTGCCTCGGGATAAAATACTAATATCTGCCAATCCATGTTAAAACTCCCAACACATTCTGACTTCCATGATTTATTTCTTAATCATTCAACATGGATTATATCCTCTCCTGCCGCTGTAGCGCTGCTTTACCATGTTATGCAGTTGACTTGGTTCCTTTGACATTCTAATTACTGAGAATAATTTCCTCTCATGATTTAAAAAATAAAGAGATCAACATTCGGTTATAAAAAGAAAAAAAAGCAATTTACAGAGCTCAGCATTGACGAGTTTCTGCGGTTGCTAGGGATAATATTGGTTACTAGGGACATTGTAAGGTTTAAGGAATTCTTATAATATATACTGGTTAGTAAATGATAAGATGTCTCTAGATCTGCTAAGGTGCTGTTGTAGAATTTTTGTTCTTGATTAAATGAAAGGTCCATGAGATCTACAGGAAAATACTGTGCATAGGGAAACCTGTTGCTATGGAGAGGGCATATCTATGAATAAAAATATCAAAATGTATTTTTGAAATATGAAATGACATTTGTAGTGTGTATAGCTTGACAAAAATGTACCGCTTAGTCAAATATCAAGTCAAAAGATCGTAGATGTCAAAATTCAACCATTAATTGCAATAATATAGGCTAATTTAATGTTTACAAAACCATTGCTAGGGTGACAAAACAACACAAAAATACTATATGCTACCATAGAGAATTGGAATATTAATTTTTAGAGTGTACAAACACAGAATATAACATGTCGAAAAGACTATGCAAGATATGTAAAATAAAACCATCATATTTGAATGTCCAATGATTAATTGGACCCTCCTCCATTTACGTTGCTAAGCAACAAAGGACAAAGTGAAATCATCCCAAAAAATATTTTTCTTACCTTTCAATGATTGTGTTTAATATTATATCTATATAAACAGTTTCTGAGATTGGGCCAAAATCTACCCTTATCATACCCACTCCTTTATTATAACCACATTTTCGGTCAGAGAATTGAAAATGTAAATTTGTGCCAAGTGTAAATTGTGGTAAGTATTTTTGTTACATTATATTTTACTATTCTAAGTCATATAAAAGATATTACTTCTCAATAAAAGATCGCCACCCATAATATGATACAGATACAGATACACACCTTGGTGACAGACCACCGACACCTACACAACAATGGGACGAAAGATATAAGCTAAAGGCTAGCAGAAGGAAAAGTAATCTGTCCACAATACCTGATTAGGTCAGTCGGACGTTAAACACCCATAATCTAATCTAATCTAAAAGCTTTAAATATCACTAAGCCTATATTTACCTGTTTAAAGGAGTAATAACCCTTGATTTAGGATGAGCTTGATACTGTAACAAAGCCTCATATCTAACATTTTCATCTTCGTCATATAGAGCAGCTTTAAACATTTCATCAGCAGCCTGAATACAAAATAAAAAGTAGCAAACATGTCAAAATAATTGAGTAGTCAATTTGCTATGCAGAAATTTACAAAAAGTTAATTCACTAAAACTCCATATAATTACAATTTTTTTTCATCTTTCAGATAATTATCTATATTAATATTGGGAAAACTATATTTTTTCATTTTTCAGATAAATATCTATATTAATATTGGAAACCAATTTTTTTTCATCTTTCACTTAATTATCTAAGAAATTAATACCAAACTTTCTGTTTAACAGCTTAAATGTAAACAACAATATTAACATACCATTTCATGATCATATTTTCTGAGAGCATGGACTCCTGCTCGTTTAATCCAGGGAGAGTTTGTTGAGTTGATGTGTGAGACAATATATTCAAAGGAGAAATCCTGTCGAGCATTGCCGAGAGTTTCTACCAGTATCACTTTCCATCGATCATATTCTATCTGTTCTGCTTCACTCTGTGTTTCTCTTTTCTTTCTATATTCATATGGATCTGAAAATAAACAAAAGATACTGGGTTTATTCAGGGTTTGGTTTAGACAGGTCATAGGTTTATTCAGGGTTTGGTTTAGACAGGTCATTGGTTTATTCAGGGTTTGGTTTTGTAAGGTTTTGATTTAGTCTGGATTGGTTTAGCCATGTTACTGGGTTTATTCAGGTATGAAAAGAAAGTTTTAACAGTGATGATCAACAATTCCACCAATATCAACAAAAAGAACAATCACTGAACACAAAAAAAAATCATGACATATGAAGTTGGAAATCCAGGTCCTGGCTTGGGGCAGGCACAACAATGTGGTGGAGTTAAACCAGTTACTGGAATCCCAAACCTCCCCTCTTGATAATTAGATTTCCAACAGCAATACATATATAAGCAAACAATAAAAAAAACATGCACAGATTCAGTCAAAAATACCACATACTTTTAGTCAGGGTGTGGTTTAGACAGGTCATTGGTTTGTTCAGGGTGTGGTTTAGACAGGTCATTGGTTTGTTCAGGGTGTGGTTTAGACAGGTCATTGGTTTGTTCAAGGTGTGGTTTAGAAAGGTCACTGGTTTATTTAAAGATTGGATTAAAAGAAATTGCATAATGTAAATATGTTTATTGCATTGAAAAAGAACATACCATGAATTCCTAGCCATTTGTGGACTCGTATTGTTATCTGGAATGCTTTTTCCTCCTGACCATTTTTAGTCAATTTATGAGCTACAGATCCTAGACACAGCAGAAGTCGTTCATGCAGATCTTCTTTGTATATTTTTTGTGGGTGATTTTCTTTGTTAAAAACAAGATCTTCCATAGCTGCAATGATTTCCTGAAAGCAAACAATTTACAAAATGAATTTGTCTGTTCTGGATACCAAAAACATTCTATTATTTCAGAAAATTTAACAAAATTATCCTTACCACTGAATAAAGATTTGATTTCCTAGCAAGAGTCTCAAAGGTGCTAAAAAAGTTGACTTGCTGTAGTCTTATCAAGTAAACATCTGGTGGTATTTTATGATAGTTTGATTTATCGCTATTTTGTTTATTTTCCCTTTGATGTTTAAAACCGATATATTTCATATCACGTAAGCGCATGAGATGATTCCAATTATCACTAATTGCTAAGCGTTGTCAAGGACGCACGTAGTATTATCTTGTTTTCTAATATGTCATTATAATGACGTCACATTACCAAATTCTTGATAATTAAGTGATTAACGATATAAAATATTAATTGTGTTTAAAAAAATGTCAGTATCTCAACAAAAATTATTTAATTATGAATACAAAATAGCGATAAAATAATGAAAGATGTTTTTTAAAACGAGAGGACGTTTCTCAGTCATCTCTCATCTTAGGGCGAAGAGAGGACGTTTCTCAGTCATCTCTCATCTCAGGGCGAAGAGAGGACGTTTCTCAGTCATCTCTCATCTCAGGGTGAAGAGAGGATGTTTCTCAGTCATCTCTCATCTCAGGGCGAAGAGAGGACGTTTCTCAGTCATCTCTCATCTCAGGGCGAAGAGAGGACGTTTCTCAGTCATCTCTCATCTCAGGGCGAAAAGAGGACGTTTCTCAGTCATCTCTCATCTCAGGGCGAAGAGAGGACGTTTCTCAGTCATCTCTCATCTCAGGGCGAAGAGAGGACGTTTCTCAGTCCTCTCTCATCTCAGGGCGAAGAGAGGACGTTTCTCAGTCATCTCTCATCTCAGGGCGAAGAGAGGACGTTTCTCAGTCCTCTCTCATCTCAGGGCAAAGAGAGGATGCTTCTCAGTCCTCTCTCATCTCAGGGCAAAGAGAGGACGTTTCTCAGTCCTCTCTCATCTCAGGGCGAAGAGAGGACGTTTCTCAGTCCTCTCTCATAACATTATTAATCACTTATTACATCTACATATAAAATCAATGCCAATTACAGTTGTGACTGTGACTGTGAAATACTAGAAAAAAAACTTTACATGAAGCAAGTTGGTGGTTTCCTCTGTGTGCTCTGATTTCCAAAAAAAAATAAAACTGCTACGAAAAAACTTGAATATTATTAAAATTATTGTTAATCAGCCATAATCAATAAGCCTTGAATTAACAGATGATACTAATTGTCCAATACAAGTATTTTTTGAATTGAGAGTTCTAGAGAGCAAGAAGTACTGTCATTACTGTATTTACTTACATCATGTGGAGGGCTATCTTTACCAATAATATGTGTCAACAGTCTCAGCACCAATGAAGGGTTAATATTGTCACTTTTTAGTATTTTATCTGCCAAGATATTCTCACTAAATTCTGTATACAAAACTCCAAAGGCATCCAGCATAATGTTTGTAGATTCTACATTTCTGACCCGACTACAAAATAAGATCATACTTGTACATGGTTCACATCTTTAGTGATGAGAGGAGACCATGATGAAATATTACTTAGAAAAAATATTTTTTATTAATGGAAAGCTCTTACATACACAACATACACATATATTATGGTTTATAGAAAAATCCTATATTTTCATTGGATACATCAGGCTATGGATATGGATGGAGCAGTAGATATATATCATCTGATCAAATGATAAAAAATATCACTCCCATGCCAGTTTTAGTGTTGATTTTCTATCCAAATACGGCTAACCAACGGTCATTTCCTTGTGCTGGTCGTTACAATAAACATGTTCTTCCTGGGAAAATTAGAATGGAACTGAAATGTCATTGGTGTGACATAACGGATGTTGACGTTTCTATAGTATTTTACCATCTAAAAATGTTGTCTGATGGGTAAAAAGATTTTCTGTAATGTTAAAAACGGCATGAAAATGTTTGAATCTTTAAAATCAACAGTTATGCACTAAAATATAATAGTTATTCAGGGAGTATAATGTCACAATCTGGGCTTTGGATATATATACACTTCACCTGACGGCTCCGTGTATATAATTCTGAATCTAGTAATCTGACATATACACTTGTCTAGAACCTGAACAACATATATTTCATTATTACATAGATGGAAGCTAGGCAATAACCACAGAAACTTTCTAATCTTTTATAATTAAATAACACTATCATATAGTACATTTGTACTGTAATCTAACTCGATTTATTAACTGTTTAAAAAAAACAGATTCACAATGAAACCTGGTTGTCTCAGCCAAACCTTGATTAAAAGATTTGTATGTTAACCAAACTTTGAATAAAGCCACAATGTAGAATATCTTTCTTAATTTAACATGTATAAACAAAACACCTACATGTTTGGAACACAAAAGCTAATCCCAAGGAGCTTTCTATTTTCATAATTTCCTCTTTTTATTACACATGTATTAAAATAAAATCATAAAATAAACTGCTTGCAAATGAAAGTTAAGAACATATGTGAGGGGACATGAGTCAAACTCATATCAGTGATAAACTAGCAGTTTCACATGTAGAAACTTTTAAATTATTTCACTGTTCATACAAAAGCAAAATGATTTGAAATAGCTTTATCAATTAAGAGAGTCTTTTTCCAAATACTGACAGTTTTTTACTCACATTGGTTTAAGTTCTACAAAATAGTAATCAGCCAGTTTTGTTAGTTCCTCCTCTGGTAATATCTGTAACACATCTACTATCTTAAAGAAACATGTGTTTGCTTCTATTGTTTGCCCTACAAAAAACAAATAGATGTTTTTTTACTTAATAGGAAAAATGCATTATACTTTGAATTTCAAGTCATTAAATGAGTGATTGATTGTCATTTTATGCCAACTGAACATTGTTTTAGCTAGTGTATATCAATTATGTCAGGACAAGTTCCTTATAATATATGAGTTCAAATGTAAACATAAAACTTCGCTCAGACACATTATCTATAGACTCTCAAGTCAGTATGCTTTTCCACTGAAGGATGCCATGCTATCCATTATATCACATACATGTATGTAATTTCAAATATGAATGGATATGAAATTAGAAAAATTGTCCTAAATTAAGCTGCCACACAAACAAGTGATGGATACAATCATAAATCAGTAAGACATTGCAGAAAACATTAACAATGGAACATAAATGTTAGACAAAAAGGCAATACAGTTTTCCATTGAAAGGATGGACATACTGAATGGGTACTATGTTAAAATAAGTAATGTTCCCTTTGATATAAACCCATGTCTACTCACCATTTTTTGGTTGGGTTGTCTTACAAGTAAAATTACCCTTGTCATGATCCCACATCTACTCACCATTGTGGGGTTGGGTTCTCTTACAAGTAAAATTACCCTTGCTATGGTCCCATGTCTACTTACCATTTTGGGGTTGAGTTCTCATACAAGTAATATTTCCCTTGATATGATCCCATGCCTTTGTTCTGTCTACAGCAGGTTTCTTCCTTTCCATCTATATAAAGGCAATATGGATATAAAGTTATAACTCAGTTCATTTCCACTGTATTTAACATATATTTCTAAATAAATTGAAACTACTTTCACCTTAAAGAGCAGCTTTTCCCATATTAAACAAGATGGCCAATTTGACTCCTAGTCCAAATAAAATTATAGTCTACAAAATATGGTTCATATGCAGTCTTTACACTAACCTACTTGTCCGAAGCCCAGGACAAGTAAAACCTGATTTGGACAAGTAAAAATTATGAAAGAATTTGTTTGAAAAAATAGAATTTTTTTCTAAATTTGCCTTTCAGGGAAGTAGGTGAAAAACAATTAAGGCAAAGACTGTACATGCAAATTGCAATTCATATATCCAGGTTAATGTGACATAACACATCAAATTATGAGTCATAATTCATACCGAATTTACAATAATCTTATCAAACTTTAGATAAATAGTACAAATGATGACAAAAACTAAGAAATAAGAATAATTAAAATCTGACCTTTTCGATGTGAATAGATCCTTCCTGTAAACCCAGCATTGGTTTGGTAACTGTATCTCTATCAAATCGTCTAGTAATGTATGTTAGACTTCCTTTACTTATAGCTTTCATCTCAGGATATTCTATGTATGATCAAAAATAATGTTTTTGATAAATTAATTTACTAGATTTTTAGGTCATAGTGATGGGAATCGGTCACATTTTCAAGATCGATGATCGCTTAAATCAACATCAAACCAATGATCGATCATCGGTGACAATTACCTTCTGAATGTATTTACTGGCCATGATAATGATTACTCAAAATTGTCTTATTTCAAGACTATGCGTGACAAAAATAAAGAGTTGTATCATATATCGTACAAGAATACAGAATACAATATTTTTCATTTGCTGTGGTTGTTGGTGATATTAAAATATATTTTCACGTTCAACATTACATTGACAAACTAATCATATTTGTTTGCACCAAAAGATGCAGACACTTGATATGATTTCCTTTTATCAGGAAACATTTAACCAGAACAACTTAATTTTTAGAACTCTGACATATTTGAACTGAGAAATTGGAATACTGCACCAAAAGACTTTTTTATTCCATTATTAATAAAATTGGCAATGCATTGTACCATAATCAATGTATATGGGTTTGAGAATCAAGTAGATAGTTTTGTTTTACCTTACTTCATATTTTTTGACAATGTTCAACATAGAGTTCATGAATGAATTTTAATTATATACAGAACAACCACTGGACAACCCCATCCTTAACCATTAATATATTACTCTGAAGACAGGCTATACTTACCCATAGAACTGAATTCATTGACTGCTTGTATTTTTCTCATGCCATACAATGGATCAAATCTGTAAGAAGAATATTTTATCATTCATACTTTATTTCAGCATTACCTAATTCACCATTTCTAATGAAACCAAAGGTTTATATGAACCTGGATCAGTCTCACTGTGGCAAAGAAGGTTTATATGAACCTGGATCAGTCTCACTGTGGCAAAGAAGGTTTATATGAACCTGGATCAGTCTCACTGTGGCAAAGAAGGCTTACATGAACCTGGATCAGTCTCACTGTGGCAAAGAAGGTTTACATGAACCTGGATCAGTCTCACTGTGGCAAAGAAGGTTTACATGAACCTGGATCAGTCTCACTGTGGCAAAGAAGGTTTATATGAACCTGGATCAGTCTCACTGTGGCAAAGAAGGCTTACATGAACCTGGATCAGTCTCACTGTGGCAAAGAAGGTTTATATGAACCTGGATCAGTCTCACTGTGGCAAAGAAGGCTTACATGAACCTGGATCAGTCTCACTGTGGCAAAGAAGGCTTACATGAACCTGGATCAATCTCACTGTGGTAAGGGTCCGGGTGGCTCAATGAGTTAGGTAGTTGGATTACCTAGCAACTCATTCAAGCCTATCACCAATATGGCATGAACCCACGCCCGGCTTTGTAAATTACAAATAAGGGTGCACTCGACTCGCAGCCACAAGTGATAAAGTTTACCAGTTGCTTGCCCATGGTCGGTGGTAAAGAAGAAATGTTGACCTATTGCCTATTGTAGCATATACGTTAAACAAACCAAAGGCTTATATGAACCTGGATCAGTCTCACTGAGGCAAAGAAGAACCTATTGCCTATCGTAGCATATATATATATATATGTTAAACAAACCAAAGGCTTATATAAACCTGGATCAGTCTCACTGTGGCAAAGAAGAAATGTTGATCTATTGACTATTGTAGCATATATGTTAAACAAACCTAGGCTTACATGAACATGGATCAGTCTCACTGTGGCAAAGAAGAAATGTTGACCTATTGACTATTGTAGCATATATGTTAAACAAACCAAAGGTTTATATAAACCTGGATCAGTCTCACTGAGGCAAAGAAGAAATGTTGACCTATTGCCTATCGTAGCATATATGTTAACATCTTGATCCTTCAGAACTTGAAGGATATTCATTCAAAGTACAAAATAAAATCTTTATATCACATAGTGATGCTTCAAGCTTAATACAATTGTATTCAAATCCTGTTTTTTAAGGAAATTAAATTCCCTCACTGTGGTCTATTTCAAAAACTTTGGAATACTAGGGTTATGATGTCATAGACCCTATGGGTTTCAACTGTTTTCACCTGTGCAAGCTTAAAAAATTATGTTTTAACAAAATTTCCATAGAAGCCTATGTTAATCTTTGGTACCCATAGATAGGAACGCTTAGACTCTGGGGCCTCTTTGTACAAGCTTGAACCTTCACACCACAATGATGTTGAATGCCAAATACAATTTCAAGTCCATTTCTGCTTCTTAAGATGTTTTTTTTTAATTCTGTTTATGGTTGTTTACTATGTTAAACCTTAGACCATATTTTTAGACACTTATGAAATCAGCTTTATGTGTAAGTCAAAATCTTCTCTTCCTATGTATAATTCCTGTCAGGATTAAAACATAAGAAAGTTAATGACTACCGACAACTGACAACAATTGATGTTAAAGGCTTACTTTGCCTTTTACATATTTTTGGACTAAAACATTGTCAGAAAAGATTGATTGAGGGCCCGGGTGGCTCAATGAGTTAGGTAGTTGGATTACCTAACAACTCATATAAGCCTATCACCAATACAGCGTGGGTTCGTGCCCGGCTTTGTAAATTACAAATAGGGTGCACTCGACTCGCAGTCGCAAGTGATAAAGTTTACCAATAGCTTGCCCATGGTCGGTGGTTCTCTCTGTGTACTCCGGCTTCTTCCATCACTAAAACTGGTCACCATGATATAGCTGAAATATTGCTGAAAGTGGCATTAAACACCAAAAATCTAAATCAATCAATCAGAAAAGATTGATCTGGCATTGGGGATACTTTTATAAACACAAAAATTTATAAATCTAGTTAAAACACATTTACATGGGAGAAAAAACCCACTAGAATGTACATATTACAACAGTCCTCATGGTGGGCACCAGTTCTCTGGCTCAAGACCATTAAACTTTTCAGTTTTTTTAAGAACTATATAAAAATGAATTCAAGAATTTCATCCAGACCAGTAAATTCAAATTTTCATTTCGAGGACTGATTAAAAGTATCAAAGCTTTATACCTTGATGAAGCTTTAGGTGAAATGAAGTCTTCTTCAATCAGAACACTATGTATTACTTCCAAGTCTTTATGATAGTGCATCACCTGTAAATAAAGACCATAATACTGTATATTATCAGTGATTTTCGAATTTTTAGTTTGATTTTTACATATGATAATACTGATTATTAAGCGACAATCATAAATTTGAAAATTTTCGTTGATTTCTATGTATAAATATGTGATGTCATCATTGATATGTGATGTCATCATTGATATGTGATGTCATCATTGATATGTTATGTCATCATTGATATGTGATGGTCAAAATGGAGTTCTCATCACATCTCACATCTTGGGATTCACCTTCGATATGACATTGCGATGGAAATCCATTCTGGCAAAGCACAAAATAAATTTAGACAAAAACTTTCACATCAAACATTTTTTTTTAAAACGATTAGGTACAATATCTGCCCAAATTGGTTTCCAAAATCTGATTACATTATATCATTTGAACAGGAATTTAAATGTGTGTTCCATAGATATGTTGAAATTCCATTCTATTAAAGAATTTACATATTAAAAAAATGCTTAAGCAAGAATTTAAGCAACAATAACTAAGATGAACTCTAAGCTACACAAATACACACAGGGCCCGGGTGGCTCAATGAGTTAGGTAATTGGACTACCTAACAACTCATACAAGCCTATCACCAATATGGCATGGGTTCGCACCCGGCTTTGTTAATTACAAAAAGGGTGCACTCGACTTGCAGCCACAAATGATAAAGTTTACCAGTTGCTAGCCCAGGGTCAGTGGTTCTCTCCAGGTACTCCTGCTTCTTCCACCAATAAAACTGGTCGCCATGATATAGCTGAACTATTGCTGAAAATGGCGTTAAACACAATAAATTAAATCAAATCAAATCTTAGCTAAACAATAACTAAGATGGACTCTAAGCTACATAATAACTAAGATGAACTCTAAGTTACACAAATCCTACTTCTTACCTTTTTATATTTTCCACCTGCATTTTTAACCAGAGGTGCATGTCTAACTTTTGTAAATTGCAGCCCAGTTTTTGTCTGTTCGACGGTATAGGTCGCGTTGTGTGGTCCTACAATACAAGTTCATTTGTTAAATTCAAAATTGTATTGCCATTCATCCAACAAAATTTGTGATAAACAAATATCAATATACATTAATATAATGGTACATATAATATAAAAATATATATACAATATACGTACATTGTCGGTAAATATAAAATTTATTTGTACGAGCTGTAGAAACAGGAAGAATAGCGAGCCTTCGGCGAGCTTTTCATGCCTGTTTCGCAGCGAGTACAAATGAATTTTATATTTACCGACAATGTACGTATATTGTGTTTATCCTGCAATGTAAAAAAAGTCGGAAAACTTATCAGATTTAGACAAAAAGGACAGAAACAAGCGTCATTCCTCGCCTTTCATAAATGTTGTCAAGGGTGTCTTCTTTGTGGTCCGCGTTACATTAGTACATGTACCAGTTTCATACTTGTTTGCGCCCTCCGCAGTACATAGCTACAGGGTACCAGGAAAGTTTATTCGTAGGCTGAAAAGTTTATTCATCTAGTACGAATAAAGCAAAAATTTATTCGCATAGCATATTTGTACAGCAAATGTACTGATTGCAGGATAAATTTATCCTGCAATCAGTACATTTGCTGTACAAATATGCTATACGAATAAATTTTTGCTTTATTCGTACTAGACGAATAAACTTTTCGTACTATACGAATAAACTTTTCAGCCTACGAATAAACTTTCCTGGTACCCTGTAGCTATGGGATGCGTAGCATTATTCCCACAGCCCATAACTCCGACAGCCCATTACTCCGACAACCCATTACTCCGACAGCCCATTACTCCGACGGCCCATTTTTCCGACAATGCAAAATAGAACTCAATCCACAAATTCATGGTTTAACCAGGTGTATCCAACAGGATGTTCCGTCAGTCAGGCTAATCTTGACGGACCATGGCCTAGACAGAATGTTCTGGAAAGGAAAAGGAGCTTTTATCCTAGGCTGTACATCCCCGTTCAAGGCAATTATGATCGACCGACCTGGTATGGGTTAAAGTTAAAAATTGAAGAAAAAGTTGTGCACAATGCACAAAGGAACCAGAAAAGAGGAATGAAGGGAAAAAGTGTAAACCGGGAGAAGCACGAGAAAGACAATGACGGAAGATAGCAATACGCAAGGAAGCGAGGAGAGTTAAGAATTGAAGAAGGACATATATAGTAGAAAAGGAGAGAAAGGGAGCACAATGTACATGCAGAAGAATGGAAAAAGCTCCGAAGATAGGTAGACAGTTCCCTTGTTCTGGTCAATAAATACATCGATCACTTCTGTTGAAGCACGATTGGCAACCAACATATGCGGCTAATAGAACGCCTTCCATATGCATTATGCCGCTTCCACACACGTTCATTTATTCTGCATTCCGACGTACGTTTCATGATGCGAATTGAATGCGCATCCAACATGGTTAATGCCTTCACACGTACGTCAAAACGTTTGAGATTTCCATTATTTACGTGAAAATATTTACATTTTCTCTACATGCAAAAAATAGTATTATTACAGTCGTAACTTATGCCAACTGAAAACTCCTTGTCATAGGTGTGAAGCTCTTAGAGCATGCGATGCGCATTTAATGGGCATTAAATGTACATGTGAAGGAGGCATTCATCGGTTTACAATGTATCTAAACCGTATTAGAAAACGCAATACGGTTGAACAGCATCAGGTAGTGTCTCTCCGGTCACAAATTGTGTGAGTGTAGACGTGATACTCCCGACAACAACCGAATTTTACTTAAAATTAAATCTTTATTATTTAATTTTAGCCCCCCTCCTGGAGTTTATGGAAATTTTTTATTGTATTAATCATAATGTACGGTCATGGCTTTTTTTTTTCTCCAAATCCAGGATCAAACTAGACTAGCTCACTCACAATGGCTCTGTATCCTAAATGCAACCGTTAATGTCAGAACAAACCTTTATAATTATTTCATGCACATCTACATATGGTGTACTCCTTTGTGTAAAGTTTAATAAAAAAAATACTTTGGACGGTTTTGAAGGGTTACAAGGTTTATGGACGGGCGGGGGCGGGGGCTGGGATTTTCGTCCGGACAGATTCCCCCCCCCCCCCCCCTCCAATATTTTTTGTGTCGTCTCGCGTAACGGTGGCGGTGTAAACTTTTCATGATTAAATCCAAAATGTAGAAGTGTTAGACCATCCGAAATTGGTACTGATATTTTTCATGTCGTCATGATGTAAGGAATCTGCTAGCACCATGACATTTGACTTTGACCCCATATTTACCCTTTTATTTAATACAGAAACAATCCGCCCAATGAGTATAAAGATTAAAGTCAGTCTTTCGTTAGGTATAGAAGAAAAACAACAGATTTTAAGATAATTATACTACTTTTGACCATTTTTGACGGAATATTGGGTTGTCGGAGAAATGGGCTGTCGGAGCAATGGGCTGTCGGAATAATGGGCCGTCGGAGCAATGGGCTGTCGGTATAATGAACTGACCCCTAGCTATGTACAGCGAAGGGCGCAGACAAGTATGAAACTGGTACTAATGTAACGCGGACCACGAAGAAGACACCCTTGACAACATTTATGAAAGGCGAGGAATGACGCTTGTTTCTGTCCTTTTTGTTTAAATCTGACAAATTTTTCGACTTTTTTGACATTGCAGGATAAACACAATATACGTACATTGTCGGTAAATATAAAATTCATTTGTACTCGCTGCGAAACAGGCCTGAAAAGCTCGCCGAAGGCTCGCTATTCTGCCTGTTTCTACAGCTCGTACAAATAAATTTTATATTTACCGACAATGTATAATTGTATATACAGAGACGTGCCAAAAGTATTCGGTCACTGTGATTTTTTTACTATATATTTCATGTAAAACCACATTTTTTAAAATCATTATTCCAAAGCCGACTCTTGTTCGATTTTGATGATTTTTTTACCAACAAAAACAGAATTAAATGTAGTTTTACACTTTAATTTTAGCATACATTTATAATCTATAATGTTTATGAGTTCACGATTTAAACACAAAACTAAATTTTGAAAATCAAAAATACAATACAATGATAGTACATTTGAAGACAAATAATTTAAGTTTGTGTTTAAATCATGAACATTTAAAATCTGTGCTCCCAAAAAATATTTTAATCACAGAAAACCACGTACGTTCTCGCTTCTGTTGGTAAAAATTTCATCAAAATCGAACAAGAATTGCCTTTGGAATAATGTTTTAAAAAATTGTGGTTTTATATGAAATATATAGTTAAAAATTACAGTGACCGAATACTTTTGGCACGTCTCTGTATATTCTACTGGAGTGAAATATCTTAGCTACTCCTGTACTTTGATTGGTTAATCAAGCCATGGATATGAGCCTGTATCCCTGTGGTAGGGCCAGGGATATGGACAGGATTTTTTTGTAAAATAAATACTCATCATCACTTCATATTTTTACTCATTTTCAAAAATAAACAATAAGAAAATGCAAATGTTCAGATTTTTTCCCCATATCCGTTCAATTATTAATTTTCCTGTCTGTAAAAAGGGGAGATAATCGAAATTTGTTATCAGGAAAAGCGTCAGTTTGTAAGTGGTGTTTCTAGTGCTAGTTTAATCGGAACACTCCAGTAGAATATAATTGTTATTCGGACTTCACAGGGGATACAGGTTCATATTCCCTGATGGCTCAGGGGATTTAAAAAACAGACAAGGAATATGAACCCGTATCCCCTATGAAGATCCATAATAACATATAATATTCATTTCTTTATTCTTTTTTAGAATTAACAATTGCATCTAGTTAATAAGTTTCTTCATTTCAATTCTATGTCGATGTACACAGAAACTTGCACTCATGTGCATGTGCATGTGATCTACGTCCAATGTTAAAATGTGAAGGAGTTGATTTCAGAGAATTATGTAAGGAACTTAATCAAACTTATGAAGTCCGTGGGAAAAGATGTGTCTTTAAATATGTGTCTATGCATATGACGAGAGAACAACTATGTTACGCGAAAATTACAAAATAAAACTGGAGTTTTCAGGTTTATATTGATTCAACAACAAATTTTATTGATGCTGATTGGAAATGAATGTAAAAAAATTGTAGTAATGGCCACATGTGAAGTACAATCTGTTGAAGAGCACGACATAGAAAAGTGATGAGAAATCAACTTTGGTTCTATTTCAAGTTTGCATACATGGTATAAGGCACGGTCATTTCACTCATTTAAAGTCAATTGAGGTTGTTTTATGTCTTTTGTTGATAGATTTGTCAGCAGTTTCATTTTGTATGGTTACACAGCTATGTTTTGGTTCAAATAGGGCCCATGTACATGGATATTGCTTTTAATAACCGTGATTGCAGGTTACTTCATTCCCCCTACCCCCTTTTGCAGACCATGTTGTGTTTACCTTCATGGCCAAGTTCTTCTGTATGATAACTAAAACCAGCATGGGTGAAGCTTCCAGAAACCTAGAAAACAAGTTTTTCATAATAAATAAATACAGTAGTGAATACAAATGTAGTAACTTACACAGTATGTGTCATGTACATCTTACAATGTACAAATCTGTTAAAGGAGCTAGAAAGAATGATTCACATATTTTTAATTAGTATCAATCTTTACTGAAAATTAATCTGCATTACCATTTGTTTAATTTTACTTGACAATATTTCCTATTGAGTGAGTGATTGTTGCTTAACGCCAATTCAGCAATTTTAGAGTACCCAGAGAGAACAACCGACCATGGGCAAGCAACTGGTAAACTTTATCACTTGCAGCTGTGAGTCGAGTGCACCCTTTTTGTAATTTACAAAGCCGGGTGCGAACCCACCGTGGCACGCCGTATTGGTGATAGGCTTGTATGAGTTGTTAGGTATTCCAGCTACCTAACTCATTGAGCCACCCTGCTGAGTGAAGAGATTAGATGATAGTTGTAATACATTGTGCCAAATTCTGCATTTTATTCCTTAAATGTACATGCACCATGCTTCCTGGTTATTTATAGCAGTTATCAGTATTATGCAAACTTCGGAAAAGCAGCCGACTTATAATTAGGTCGTGTTAATGGCGATTTTACCAACAGACATTCGAATTCTTTTCACTAATTACGACATTATAACATATTTTTTAAACCTGGCTTCTTGTTCAGAACATTTTATTAGTATAAAACATCGAATATTGGCAACTTTTAATATAAACAAAAAAATTCAATTCTGACAACCTGTATGCCTTTAAACAAACATAATATGCACATATTATTTGATAACTGACAAAACGGTAACTGCTAAACATAAATAAAACAATCATTTATTTTTATGCAGCCTTTCATGAAGGCAGTTCTTCATAACATTAGTTACCTCTCCCTCGCCATGCAGTTTTGAAGACAACAATGCTGCAAACCCCTTCTTTGTGGCCAACACCATGTCATCATTTTCTTCTGGATGGTAAACACGTAAAATTTCTCCTACAGGGGTTATGTCAAATGAAAACCTAAATAAAGAATATTGTAAAAAAAAAAAATTAAAATACAAATTTCTCCTGCAGAGGTTATGTCAAATGAAAACCTAAATAAAGAGTATTGTTAAAAAAAAATATTCAAATAAAAATTTCTCCTACAAAAATTTCTCCTCAAATGAAAACCTAAAAAAAAAATATTGCAAAAAAAACTTTTATTCAAATAAAAAAACGTGTGTGACGGTAAAGACATTTTGGTTTATAATAACAACTACCAACCTAAATCAAATACACGAGATTGAACATAACACTTTTAATCGTGCTTAACATCATTCCGGATGCTAAGTAAAAGTGATTAAAAGTATGTGGTTGTCTTTATCGTCACGATCATAATTTGAAATTGTGACGGTAAAGACAGTTACGGTAGAGACAATTCCACGTGTTGGTATCGATTCCGTTTACAGAAAATATTTCTAAGGATGAAATATATACATTGCTATCGGAAACAATGTGTTATTTTTATTAAAACTCATCTATATGACAATTTTCACTAAATTTTGACACATTTTCATTTTAATTCATGAGGAAATATCAGTTTCCTTTAAAATGATATTTAATTGACTGTAAATCAGCGTGTCAGAATCAATCATTTTGAATATTTTTAAATGACCTGTAATTAAATCTAATTTAATATAATTAAATGTTTGTTGTATCTGTTTCCTTTCTTTTGGGATACACTCAACAAAAAAAACCATATAAGTTTAATTAGATTGGAATAAATCACGACTACACGAAATTTTGTGTCAGTTGACTTGTGTATGATAAGAATAAGAATAAGAATTTTTTAATGTCCAATAGAGGGCCCACAAAGGGCAAAACCATTACAGTGATTCATAAAAAAATAAAAATATAAATATTGTACGTTACAATGAACAAAACTGCCCATAAATTATACTAAATACTTATACTAATAATAATTATAATAATAATTAAGTGCCGTCGACTATGACATTGTTGGCCACATCAGACATCAATGGTTAACTCACATGTAGTGTAGTGGTCAAGTCCTCCCCGTGTCCTATGCACATGGACAAGTACTGTACGGTAGTTGTACAAATGCAGAGGAAACCAAGGGCCGGTGCAAATAGGACTATAACACATTCGCACACATATTATACATGCGAAATAACTACATTTTCGAAATTAAATACATATACTGTATAAATACTTAAAGCATGAGAGAATAAATATATCACTCATACCAATATTTGTTTGTCTGTCTATTTATATTAAATAAAGGGAAGAAAAAGTCACCATTGTGTCCAAAGCACATGAACAATGCCATGGTTATTCAAATGCAGGGGACACCAATGGTCGATGCTAAAAGGACTTATTAAATAATTAAATATGTGAATCTATTACAATTCAAGACTTAGAGTAAGACACATGTATATGTACTATATAAATAAAAACAAAAACATAAATATAAATGAGTAAGTCCTGATAAGTGGTAGAATAACGATGTGTGATAAGCCGTTGATTATCGACGATGATATGATTATTTATTAGACAATATTTCTTCAAAATTAGAGGGTGTCATGGGTCAAATTAGTTGAGAGTCCTGGTGTAGAATTGATATTTTGCAATGATACATTTATTTCCTCTACATAAAATAATAAGATGGTATTCCAACTGCTTTAAAATCGCCTGTTTTTCAAGTTATAGAGCCGTTTGATCTGTAAAGTGTGTGTGGCCGACATCCTTCGTTACACACGAATGTAGCCGACATCATATTACGATTTCGTCCTCAGTGGACAAATTTTATCAGACATTTTATGTCAGTTGGATTTTTAATTAATTGTCGAATCCTCGGTAATATGTTTCTCTCGTCTTATATATGTGACAGTAGGAAAAACGGGTCGTTTTTAGTGAAAGTGCATCCGATATCCTACGTTATTTTCACCTGTTGCTAAAACATTGTTGAAGTGTTTGAGAGTTTGACAACATGCTTTTGAACGATGGACACACCGTTGTTTAGTTGACATTTAGGGACATTTGACACACTATCACAATTAATGTTATCCTTACAATAACTAATGCTATAGGTAAAACATTACCTTCAAGCGACGAAAATGGCTTCCAAATTTAAGGTCCGACATCCTACGTTATGACGTACATTCTCCCCCTGGGTAACCACAGTTATAACTGCCTGTGTCAAATGGCAATGTGATCGCAACATGTCAGACAATAAATGTGTGTAATTTTAGTGGTTCCCATACACGTGAATGTCTGTGTACGCGTTTGTATTTATGTAGAAACAATATCTTATTCCTATGACCCAGATATATGTCTGGAGGCCTATGGCTCAAACCCTGTGGCTGGAAACATATGTCCAAGGTTGTTTTTTTTTCAAAGTGTAAAGATATTTACATATAGCTATATTTCCATTAATCGTTACTTACCATTTACTTAAATCCATATCATGACCTGGTGAACCTGAAGATAAAAATAGAATCAGACATTGTAATTTCAAGACAGAGGACGAAAAGGGGGAAATGCACATTCTGAGCGGTCGGTCATGATTGGGGTAAGCGATTACGATAACTGCAATAAGGACATCCCAAGATGCCAGACACAGAATCCGACAAGACAGGTTTTCCTAATCTTCTCTGGTATAAGGCGCTTTACTTCGATAAGATATCCGTAACTGAAAAACGAGTTAAACCAAGAATGTCGGTATCTGATCAGATGTCACTAACTGGATTGTTCGAATTCAAACAATGCTTTGCTATCTTCTAGATATGTTGTATATTGTCCACAAGACGATTTTGGGAGGTGTGTTTCATAGATAGTTTTACACTCCTGAGGAGATTGTGGGGGAGTTCGTGGCATGCATCAACCAGTTTGTATTACAATGCATTTTAAAACCGTCAAGGTAAGAAAATTTAATAACCACAAATATATTTTTGTACAACAGAAGAAAGACATTGATAAAATTCAACCGTGCAACTAGATCACTATTTTATGCTGGGAGGAGTAAAACCACACAATTTGAATGTGACCTCGTAAGATGGATCAATCCCAATATTGGAGAGAACTGTTTGAAAAAAAGAACTTGTATAGTCTCAGTATGTATTAATATAGTCCTGACTATACCAACCAGTGGTGTTACAATCAACATGTATTTTAAAATTCAATTACCCTTTCCATTAAGAGTGAGTGAGTAATTGTTGTTTAACGCCAATTCTTGGTCGTTATAACAATACCCCAAGAGAATCACGTTTATGTTTGTGTTGCAATATGAATGTTGTTGAAAACCAATATCATTTTGTGTTAGTTTGTCCTGCATATAGATCTGTACGTACGCATTTTTTGCAAACATATTACTGTTCTTGGCCGAATATTTATAAACTTGAACATTTATTAAAAGCTGCCAATAAAAATCTCACTATAAAATTATATAAATATCTAAAGGCAGCTTGGAAAATCAGATGTCATATAATTAGTTAATATTGTTGTCGATATATAATGTGTTTAATTGTTCTCTGCTGTTTGTCATTGTGTTACATGTATATATCTGTTTGATTGCTATAGCACGTATATGCTTTTTGCAAATAAAACATTTATTAATTCATTCATTCATTCAATTCAGCATTTTTTCAGCTATATCATGGCGATTTTCCATTAAGGGTGAGTGAGTGATTGTTGTTTAACGCCAATTTAGCATTTTTTTCAGCTATATCATGGCGACTTTCCATTAAGAATATACAGAAATATGCTATGAATAATATAGCCTACCTGGGTCATGTGCATAGAAGGAAAAGGAATAAATTCGTAGTAAAATTTCCTGGAAACCTTGCGTCTCTTCTATGTTTGTAAAGCTTATCTGTAATTAAAAAAACACAATTCTTAATCATAACTGAAAAAGTACAACGAGACACAAAAAAGGCCGAGTACAGATTTTGTTACAGTCGGGGACGGGTCTTTATTTCAAATGTTCCAACTTTTGCAGGGTCCTATAAGCAAACAAATTTAAAAAAAAAAACGTATATTTTTACCTCTACCGGAGGTGGTATATATACCCATAACACGTTAGTCACATACAAAATATAACAAACACGCGAACGAAATTGATTAGTGTCCTAATTGTTTAATTGTAATCTACTGCAGTACAGTGTTCTACTGAAATCCGAGAATGAGGCTTTGATTTTTGCTAAGTATTATAGATATTTGTCTTTATATTGCGTCATGTCTCATGGTACACAGTTTTTGAGGCGTTGAAAGACATTGAAAAATAAGGTTAAAAAAAGAGCAGGTCATAATGAATATCTTTAAAGGGGATTTAAAAATAATTATAACATGGTGTGCTACTTTCTCTTTGATTGAAAACAATAGAGGGCTCTAAATAGCACAGAACACCCTCGCACATGCGCAGAAGGCATATTTAATTGACAGCGTATTTTGCATATTTGTACTTTATGTATGTTAAATTAAAAGAATAAAAATAATAAATATACAAAAAAAAATCGGATGAAACTAATTTTTGATCGTTGTCAATTTTTATAACGTTTCTGTAGCGTTATATATTCTTGTAAATAATAGCGGGAGGTAATTGGAACAGCTTCTGTAGCGTTATATATTATAGTAAATAATAGCGGGAGGTAATTGGAACAGCGCCCAAAAATAACCTCTGTCTAGGTATGCTTGTATGCATAAAATTACCGTAAATGCCATGTTAGAATCGAAATAATTCTCGGATGCCGGGCTCTATGCTTATTTTAACATGGGTAGGCATTATATTTGTCATTATTTATATTTGTCAAGATTTTACACCTCGCTTTCGCTCGGAGTAAAATAATGACAAATATAATGTCTACCCATGTTGAAATAAGCATAGAGCCCGGCATCCGAGAATTATTTCTTAAACATCAAAAGAATAAACTCCATTGTTTTGTTTTTAAATGTACCGCAAATATGTAATGTGTAATTTGAGCAGACAGCATTATATTAAAGTCATCTTTAAATTCAATAGTAATGAAGGATAAATATATAATCTGACGATCCAGTTTAAACAAGCCACTAAAAAGAAGGTCTTTATTCACGGTGGGTTTCTTTATGTGGAATTTTCTCAGAAACGCCTCGCTTTTAAAATACCCTCGCTTATGTGGAATTTTCTCAGAAACGCCTCGCTTTTAAAATACCCTCGCTACGGTTATGTCAAGATAAGTAAAGGAATTAGTGGGAAATCGTTGACATAACGAGCTTCGTCTACCCAAACGAGTGCACCTGGGTTATTTCTATCAATAGATCATGTTTTGTTAAACAGGAGAAATTGAGATTGCATTTCATTAACAATAAATGTGTTCTAATATATACTTTTTATACTTTAGAATTGTATATCAAGCGATAAAACGACGCATCTCGCCTTTAAAGTTTGTCAAAAACTATCAAATCGATCACCATATACATGTACGTACGTCGAGTAATGTAGGTATGTCAATTTGTGCAACATCGCTATTGTGCGCGCAATGTATGCTTTTGTGTGCCATATTCCAACTATTTGATAGTAAACGTAGCCTTATAAGGTACGTTTTGTTAATGTTCTGTACCTTTGACCTACTTCATTTTGATTGGATAACTTATTTTGAAAGCAGTAATACACATCACTGTATCTTTGACGTACTTCATTTTGATTGGATAACTTATTTTGGTAGAATTTGACACCTACACTTTTGTTTCACCTTTTTTCTCTAAACTCGTGTTTATGTTTACCATGTTTGTGTATCTCTTTTATACTTTTAGATATGTTTTCTCTTTGTACCCGATTACACCGCTCAACTTCAACTTTTATTCAATCAACGGACATTTCCATGTTTAAATCATGTAAAATGGCCGTTTGCGGAAAATGTCGCACACAATTTATGCTGCCAATGGAAAAGTCAGTCACATTCACCGGCGCGTGTGCTAATGAAATTATACCGAATGGATAACTCGCTCGTTTGTTAACAAAGCGAGAGAATGAGGTTATGTTAGAAACTAAGTTAAATCTAGAATAAAAAACTTAAAAATGAAGACAACTTATTCATCCGAGTACAGAACTTGTTTCAGGGTATGTTTTGTAATATGACAAGGATTCAAAAATAAAAGTTTAATTAAAATGAGAAGATTTGGTGACCATATAGTATATAGGTTTATATCTACCTATGTAGCCAGTGTCTATCACAGATATATAATTACATCGGCGGTGAGGGGCCCGGGTGGCTCAATGAGTTAGGTAGTTGGATAACCTACAGGGGCGTAGCTACCCCAAAATGAAGTGTACTCAAATCTGTTTAAGAGTCTGGTGGAGGGTCATGACCCTCCCCCACTCTCAGAGGTGGCCTTACGGAAGGGGGTCTGGGGGACGCTTAAGGTCCCCAGAAGCTCTGGGGTAAATGGTGCAAAATCCTGCATTCTCTCAATTTCCTGGCGCTAAAAATGATCCTCCGGAAACCCAATTTTCATGAGCAACAAGTCAACTTTTGAACATAAATTTTGAGAAATAAAATATTAAGTAGAGCAATACAAATATGTAGTTGACTTAGAAATTTTATTTTGTCAAATGTGTAGTGGGTTAAGCTTGATTTGGAATCAAATACAATTAACATATGGTGCAAGGATAGTTTTTTCATATCATTTTTGAGAAAATACATAAATAAATTGAAACACATTTCTCAATGTTTTTATTTCGGAAGTAAATTGGTAGTCTTTATTTCAACTCAATTGTCAAAGTTAATCCTGAAAAATCAAGGACCATTTCCTTTCCTTTCTTCTACTAAAGATGTCCAAAACCGTGTCTGCTGAGATTTGTTTTTCACGGTATATGTTCAATAAATCAAGCCCAGATAAACTGTAATCTCAATCAATTCGAAACGATGTCGATGTGCACCGGCTGCACAGATTGGAAAATGCAAATTCTATCCGCGTTAAACCAATACTTTTTTTTATTATTCCGGTTCGTTCCATATGATACGTATCCAGGGTACCAGAAGATTTTAAAAGTTTACTAAAAGTAAACTAATATCAATATGCTTCCAATAACGTTAACGATCCCATGTGCTCTTTGTTTTTGGGTTTGCGTTGTGGTTTTCCTTTAAAAAGAAATACAATTAGTTTGTTTGTTCAAGCAAAATAAAAAAAAATCATACCTTAATAACAACCCCCCCCAAACCCCATTCCTAAAACACTTGCACGACCATCGATCGGCATTGCACATAACACACACCGTTCTATTTGATATGATTAGGCTACTAGTAATAACAAAATAAAATTGGATAAACAAATTTTATTTTAATACTCCATGGACTCAGCCATTTTAATTGTTTGCATCATCAACGGAATCCCGATGCTGATTCTGTAAATGATAAGCGTAGTTTCCGGAATTGAATATAGGTACATTAAATAATTATTAACATGTTTGTATTTGTTTGAATTTGATTTAGTTTATTAATTTAGTTTTATTCTACCTTATGTCCTAGATTTACCATGTTTTCATTTTTGTCAAAATTTTCGATGTGTACGCAACTGCGTTTTTGCGTACGGGTTGCTACGCGCCTGACCTAACAACTCATACAAGCCTATCACCAATACGGCGTGAGTCCGCGCCTGGCTTTGTAAATTACAAAAAGGTACACTCGACTCGCAGTCGCAAGTGATAAAGTTTACCAGTTGCTTGCCCATGGTCGATGGTTCTCTCCGGCCTTTGGGTACTCCGGCTTCTTCCACCACTAAAGCTGGTCGCCATGATATAGCTGAAATATTGGTGAAAGTGGCGTAAGACACCAAAAATCAAATCAAATCAATCTACATCGGCGGTGTACTGATTAAGGTTCTCGTCTCCCGTTGTGCCAAACCAAAGATTATAACATTGGTATTGTTGCTTCTCTGCTAAACACACATCATTAATGAGAAAGAGCAAAGACCGGTTGGCTCGGAATCAAAATAATGTGTCCGAGTGGAGCGACATGTCTATCCGCGGACTGTTGTTTCAGTGAACTAGCACTATAAAAATCCAACTCAGCGTGTTGGTCTAGAACAAAGCAGACCTCATCATCATCTCATTGAAAATTAACTTGTTCTCGCCATGATATAGCTGAAAAATTGCTGAATTTGGTGTTAAACAACAACCACTCACTCACTCACTCACTCACTCAGTAACATCTTGTTTTTTATGGCCAGCATAGAAAATATCACAAAACTCATGAATATTTTTTCATATATGAAATATCAATTTTTGTATGCGTGTTTTTACATGTCAGTGAAGTTTCCTTTTAAACATGTTATTAATGGTGACCGAGAAACATATAAATCGTTCAATCATGTTAATTTCTCTATTTTAATGCACGAATGGGTCGTTGAAATATAATGAAAATGGAATACGGTTAATGAATTTTAATGTGTTTCATTACATTGACTTTGGTTAAAAAATACATTATATATATATATATATGTGTATTTTTAAATGTCAAAGATTTCTGAGGAATCGAAATTGGATTGATTTTTTCTAGGTTTTTCCATCGTCTCCTATTCATAACATCACTGCACTTGACTGTCTCATATAACAAAATGAGACAGTCAAGTGCATTGACGTAATGTATATATATTCAATATAGTATATGTTTATAACAAAATGAGACAGTCAAGTGCATTGACGTAATGAATACGAGACGATGGAAAAACCTAGAAAAAATCCAATTTAGATTCCTCAGAAATCTTTGACATTTAAAAATACATACTTATAAGTTAATCATATACAATGAACCGTAATGAGAGCGGGAGGTTTGGCGCTTTAAAATCTGATTCAACCCACCATTTCTTTAGAAATGCCTGTACCAAGTCAGGGTCATTACGGTTTTCACAGTTTTCCGCTTGTTGACTGATTTTGTCTGTTTATATAATTATGAGTTTTGACTTTCCCTTTGTAAGATTGTTCGGAGTTCGGTAATTTTGTTATTACCCTTATGTACATGTATGTTTATTATTAAGATGATATATAATACACTGGTCACCCAAGGAGTGAGTGATTGTTGTTAAACGCCAAGTTTTTGCTATATCATGACGAGAACAAGTTATATTCGACGAGTTTATGATGATGTCTGCTTTGTACGAGACCAACACGCTTAGTTAGATTTTTTTGATAGTGGTAGCTAACTGAAACGACAGTCCGTGGTATACATGTCAATCCGCTCCTTATTCAGAGCCAGCCAGACTAAGTTGTTCTTTCTCCTTAATGTGATTTATAGTTGAGAAGCAAAAACAAAAAACAAAAAAACAATTGAATACTAGTAGTCTTGACCCGACCGTGTTTCGAACCCTCGTTCTACCACACACGAGGCGAGCACACTAATAATTACAACACCACTGCGGTTCCACCAAAAAGGAAATACGAGAGGCTTTATTTTAATAAAAGTGAAAGTAGATTATTTTGTTCTTGGTTTTCTATGGATTTTCCCCTTTTCGCCATCTATTAAAACTGACCGCCACAATATAATTGAAATATTGCTGAAAGTGGTGTTAATTACCATATCCACAAAACCCTGTGATTCACATTTTTAAAGTACTAGTAAGTCAAATGAACAAGCTTAAGTCTTAAACCCTGGTTGAAACTAGACGGCATCGGCTGAGAGAGAGAACACATAAGAACGATATTTCTGGAACAACGAGATTACCAATAAAACTTACCACATTGATATTTATAACTGAATTGTTGTTGAAAGTAACCTAAAATACCCCTAACAACCAGAAATTGTCATTGATTATGACACCCTGTCAAACTCTCGTCGAATTTTGCCTTTTTCAAGGTTGGGCAATTTACAATAGGAAAATTTATCTTAAGATATTCTGACTTCACAGTTTCTGCGACATCTTCCATTTCAGTGTGATTTTTTCAAGCGAAGGTATAACACTTTGACAAAATGACATAGTTAGTATGGTATATACCGGTAGATTCCAAATTTTCGAAATTGTTGCCTAGATATGTATTTGATTCAGTAGATAGAGTCTGGCCATTATACCTCTGGTCGTGATTAGGAGATCGACACGACAAGTAAATACATTTTAATGGAAATTTACATTTCCTAAGTCATGTAATTATTATTAAAACTAATATTCTCTTCCCTCTGGCATAGGTGATATCCGCCGATTTTGGCTCTCATGTTTTTGGCACTTTGTTTTTTGCTTGTTTTTTGCTTCGAAAGACGGTTAGCAGGAAGGTGAATGTACGTCATAATTGGAAGCCATTTTGTGCCGCTTGAAGGTAAGTTTTTACTTATGGCATTAGTTATTGTAAGGATAACATTAAAAACTCGTTGTCGAACTCTCAAACACTTCGACAACGTTATTTCCACCTATGCGAAAACGTTGTCGAAGTGTTTGAGAGTTTTACAAGTCAGTTTTGAACGATGGACACACCGTTGTTTAGCGGACATTTAGGGGCATTTGACGCACTATCACATTTAATGTTATTCTTACAATAACTAATGCTATAAGTAAAAATTACCTTCAAGCGGCACAAAATGGCTTCCAATTATGACGTACATTCACCCTCCTGGTTATGTTATTTGTCTTTCAAATGCGTTCCTAGTGAAGGTTATTCCAGGAACGTGTCGTGCACACTATCTACGTTTTTATATTACCGGTATATTATATTAACAAAGGTTGACATCTTGACCGTGATTTTGAAAACAAAGCCGGTTGTTATTAGCTTTAGGATTTTTAATATATATTTGACTAGACTTGTTTTAAATGTGTCCTCTGACACATGTTTAATTGGTGATCGAAACATACACGGTTGAAGATAACTCAATAATGTGTTCAACGAACGCAGCTTCTGATAACAAATGAAATATACGTGTATTTGGCAACGTGAGACATGTATATTGAAAGAGGTTGCAAATTTGACAAACCGAATAAAAAATGTGTTTATTGCATTTCTTGGTCTATTTTCTAACAATCTATTAGCGTTAAAAAAAGATAGATAAAATTAAACATTCAATTTTAATTAAATTTCAGATTTGATAATATCTGATAAATGTTACTAAGTATATTATAAAAATAACAAGAAGAAGAAATCGTTATATGATATTTTAATATATTAAACTATACTGCGTCAAACATGACTCAAAAACAAATAGGTTCAGACCTGTTCTGTGGAAAAAAAGAAAAGGTTTTATTTATTTTATAAAACGATTTTATTACAATGCACATGGATAAACAGTCAAATAAATTGCGCAGATACTTCTATGTTACTTTTACTTTTAATAAGTAATTAGCCACGTCAATTACAAAAAATACACACATGTTTTTGTTTTGAATTTTTAAATATCGATTAAACTCACAAAAAATTAACTGGTATGGTGTACTTGGTACGTAGTTACATGATAAATCATTGATTAGTTGTTTTAATGATAATTTACATTGGGACGAATTCATAAGAAGAGTTTGAAGACACCAAAGGGGCAATCAGAATCCGTATATCGAAGAACAGACAACACAATGGCCAAAAGAAAAAGTACAAAAGGACAAACAACGATCAACAAAACATTCATATAAAACTAAAGATCGAGTAACACGAACCCCACTAATAGGGGGTGGGGGGTGGCGAAGAAAAACAATGCAATGGGGCAGATATTTAAAATATAAAATGGACAGAATTTTAGGGCTTCAGAGAGATTTGATTAATTAAATAATACATTTACATGTTTTGTATTTAGAAAAACATAGACATCACTTTCTTCAAAATAAAATTATCCTTTTCTTAAGATTAAAAATATTGAAATAGTGAAATAAAAAAGTTCAAATATAATTACAGTCAAATATTTTGGGCAACATTTAAACGTTCCATCAGCATAGATGTCCTTAATCTTTTCACACAGAAACTGGAGATTTAAGAATGTTCCAAAAATGACAATTTCAGACTCATGTCATTTACAAGAAGAACATGTATTGATAGGGCTCATGTCGTCAAGGGCAGCGTTGACTTCTTCACTATACTTGGAAAGTTTGGTGCATTTGTTGCGCCTTTCTCTGTATAAATCTTGACGGATGCTTATATCGTTTGGTCTCAAGTTTTCTTCATCCATGACAAACAATTAACTTCTTATTATTTTTTAAGGTCTAGCCGAGACATCATCGTGAGCCTTATGCTTTACCGGTACTCTCAATACTTTTCTTTCTATTTGGCGAGAGTCAGACTCGTGATTATGTTCCATGTTTCCTGCAATAACTTTAGACATGTCAATGTCAGTTCGCAGCTTTGCCTTGTATTTCTTTCCTATTTGATGAACATCTCGGTGAAATTTTGCTGCGTTTAAGTACATGTACACTGTCCTTGCGAAATAATTATCCATCAACAATAATGTACTCTTTACCCGTATTGGTTTCTGTTTTTTTTGTAATGTTAAAATCCTTTCTTATGCTTTACTTGCAATTTCTACATGTATGACAGTTTAATTAGGAGATAACTGTATTGTATTTGAAAATTTCACGGCATCAATTGGAGATTTGATGGTCACAAATTGAGTTTACTGTAAACGGATATTTGCGATCATGAAATACTGCTCTACTGATAGATGTGGCGTCTATTGGCAGAGATAAGGGGTACTGCTCAACTGATAGATGTGGCGTCTATTGGCAGAGATAAGGGGTACTGCTCAACTGATAGATGTGGCGTCTATTGGCAGAGATAAGGGGTACTGCTCAACTGATAGATGTGGCGTCTATTGTCAGAGATAAGGGTTCTGCTCAACTGATAGATTTGGCGTCTATTGGCAGAGATAAGGGGTACTGCTCAACTGATAGATGTGGCGTCTATTGGCAGAGATAAGGGGTACTGCTCAACTGATAGATGTGGCGTCTATTGGCAGAGATAAGGGGTACTGCTCAACTGATAGATGTGGCGTCTATTGGCAGAGATAAGGGGTACTGCTCAACTGATAGATGTGGCGTCTATTGGCAGAGATAAGGGGTACTGCTCAACTGATAGACGTGGCGTCTATTGGCAGAGATAAGGGGTACTGCTCAACTGATAGATGTGGCGTCTATTGGCAGAGATAAGGGGTACTGCTCAACTGATAGATGTGGCGTCTGTTGGCAGAGATAAGGGGTACCGCTCAACTGATATATATGGTGTCTATTGGCAGATATAAGGGGTATTGTTCTACTGCAACATTGTGGCCGTTTCTCACTCATCTAGGGATATGAGTTAAGCTCATTGTTGAAGACCTTACTTGGAAATGTAGAACGTTAATTTTTTACTTTACTTTGTATCTCAGTGTAATTTTAGAAACTTTCTGATGTTCATTTGCATCCATATCATTTCCTACTCATGCACTCGACTTTTCCTCACAAACGACATTTTTCTTTATCGTATTAACCTTTAGATTTTGTTTTCAGTTTATTTTTTTACGTTTTAATCTGATATAGTTCGTCAAAACTGTCCCTTTTTGTATGAAGAAGTCGTCACTTAAAAAATTTCGTTCGACATAAATTAAAACTGAAGGATACGATAGAAACCCTTGTCGTAGTTGACGAAAAGGGGGATTTGGAAGAAATCTGGGTCACTCTGTTCTCTCGCGGGTAAGATTTCAAGGTACATGTAACCATCCTTATCGCGTCGTCATATAAACAACTAGTGAACGATCAGATAACTCAGAATATAATTACAATTTCACTAGATATCGTCAATTAAAATACGTCAACACCGACGTTCATTATTTATAACAATAAGAGACAAGTAATTCTAGAAACCGTGTCCAAGACATTCCAATCCCAGCTATTGTAATACTAATTACAAAAATGTACATGAATTAAAAGCTGTCCTATTTAGAAACAATACCAAATATAGATCAAATTGTCGTATTCATTTTTTAAAAGTTATACTATTTGTGTACGCTTTGCTTTAGTATATATACTCCAGAGGCTGGAAAACAAAATTGTAGACATTACCCTCGGTTATTAAATAATTGTTAAAAAAAATATCCAAAATATAAAAGACAAGTTACAACTTGTCTATTTTAGACAAAAGAAGAAGAAAATATGTGGACGTCTTATTACATTTATCAGTATTTAAAGCCACATTTAACAATAATTCACTTATTTCGTGACAATCGGTTTAATTTGTGGAGAAAATTAGGAAATAGAAAGCTTACTTAATTAATATCACATAGTTATATCGAGTACACCTAGCCGCTGACGTGCATCACCTGACAGTGAATACATCGTTAAAGTGGCATATTTTCACACTACCCCACGATCGCGGCGACGCCTATGTACGTATGTTAATTGATTGATTTTTTAACGTCAAGTGTGAAGTATTTCATCTATATTCCAATCGAATTGCAATTATATCTCCGTACTTGCTCCCTATTTTCTAACGGTTGTTTGGTAGTCGTCGCTTCCACACGGTAAAATTATATCTCCGTACTTGTTCTCTTTTTTCTATCGGTTTTTTGGTAGTCGTCGCTTCCACGCGGTAACATTATATCTCCGCACTTGCTCTCTTTTTTCTATCGGTTTTTTGGTAGTCGCCGCTTCCACGCGGTAAAATTATATCTCCGCACTTGCTCCCTATTTTCTATCGGTTTTTTGGTAGTCGCCGCTTCCACGCGGTAACATTATATCTCCGCACTTGCTCTCTTTTTTCTATCGGTTTTTTGGTAGTCGCCGCTTCCACGCGGTAAAATTATATCTCCGCACTTGCTCTCTTTTTTCTATCGGTTTTTTGGTAGTCGCCGCTTCCACGCGGTAAAATTATATCTCCGCACTTGCTCCCTATTTTCTAACGGTTGTTTTGTAGTCGCCGCTTCCACGCGGTAAAATTATATCTCCGCACTTGCTCCCTATTTTCTAACGGTTGTTTTGTAGTCGCCGCTTCCACGCGGTAAAATTATATCTCCGCACTTGCTCTCTTTTTTCTATCGGTTTTTTGGTAGTCGCCGCTTCCACGCGGTAAAATTATATCTCCGCACTTGCTCCCTATTTTCTAACGGTTGTTTTGTAGTCGCCGCTTCCACGCGGTAAAATTATATCTCCGCACTTGCTCCCTATTTTCTAACGGTTGTTTGGTAGTCGTCGCTTCCACGCGGTAAAATTATATCTCCGTACTTGCTCTCTTTTTTCTATCGGTTGTTTGGTAGTCGTCGCTTCCACGCGGTAAAATTATATTTCCGTACTTGCTCTCTTTTTTCTATCGGTTTTTTGGTAGTCGCCGCTTCCACGCGGTAAAATTATATCTCCGTACTTGCTCTCTTTTTTCTATCGGTTTTTTGGTAGTCGCCGCTTCCACGCGGTAAAATTATATCTCCGCACTTGCTCCCTATTTTCTAACGGTTGTTTTGTAGTCGCCGCTTCCACGCGGTAAAATTATATCTCAGCACTTGCTCTCTTTTTTCTAACGGTTTTTTGGTAGTCGCCGCTTCCACACGGTAACATTATAGCTCAGCACTTGCTCCCTATTTTCTAACGGTTGTTTTGTAGTCGCCGCTTCCACGCGGTAAAATTATATCTCCGCACTTGCTCCCTATTTTCTAACGGTTGTTTTGTAGTCGCCGCTTCCACGCGGTAACATTATATCTTCGCATTTGCTCTATATTTTCTATCAGAAGCGTCGACCACAAAACAACCGATATAAAATAGAGAGCAAGTGTGGATATAAAATTCTAATTAGATTGGCTATATTCACGACGAGAACAGGCTGGGGTTCGTTGTTGAACTTGTGATTAAGCTAATCATATGATTAGTCATAATTACATGATTCATTCCTAATCACATACTTAGCTAATGCAATGATTAAATTCTGTTGCTGCACTGTTTTTAATCAATGTGTTAACTAATCGTTGAATAAGCTAATTATGTGATTAGGAATTAAACATATAATTATGACTAATCAAATGATTAGCTTAATCACAATACACAATTATAGTCTTTTGTTGAGGTCAATACGAGTTTTTATGGACCTTAAAAACTATATTCACCGAAATCTTTAGACTGATGTGAATATTGATTTCTAAGGTCCATAAAAACTCGTATTGACCGATACAAAAGACTGTAATTGTTTTATTACAATAAACGAAAACGAACGTGAAACCAAGTCAATACGAGTTTTAATCAAACAATATCAAATTTTACGGAATGTCAGGTGACAGCATGATAACCAATAAAATTGTTTAAATAAAATAAATAATAATAATAATAATATTTATTCAGGTACATAAATCATTATGTAATAAGTTCAACAACGGACCTCTAGGTTTATAAAGACTTAATCATGTACCCCGATGTCACTGGGATGGGATAGCACTTAATCATGTAACCCGATGTCACTGGGATGGGATAGAGGGGCAAATATATATAATGGATACGGTCAAAGAACTTTGTCTTAAAGGGGCCACTAAGGTCTGTCTATCCCTAACAAGATGTTGCTTCTTTAGAGATTCTGCAAACACGCAATCTCCAAATATTATATGAATTCTTTTGTTACTTCGACTGATAGAATGCTTAATTATCAAGATTGTGTAAATTTCAAAAGATTTATTTCGCTATTTCAGTTTAACATGGAATTCCTTATATTCTTTTAATATTGGTATTCAGTTACGGTAAATGTCCGGTTATCCAATAGTAAATTACTTTGTTGTTCACTTATAATTTATTTATTTTCTATTCCATTTGTATATACCCATCTGGCTCTGAGTGAGTATAATATGTCCAAGTGAAGCGACAGGTCTACATAAGAACTGTTGTTTCAAATAGCTAATATTATAATATATCAAACCAGCGTGTTGGTCTAGATGAAATCAGGCGTGAGCATCATGTCATCAAAAATTAATGTTATTTACAGTGACATAGAGAGAAAATGTCCATTTGGCTTTTAAAACAAAACTCACTGACGAACTCTCCCGCTTAAATGTATAACTATAAACACATTCATTAACTTTATACAAAATAATAAACAATAAACTTACTTTAGCCTTTATGTTAAAATTTCCATAATCAACCAAGTCAGCATTGGATTCAAATTTATATTCATACTCATACCCTGGTTTGAATTTGATAAATTTTGCACATGATGGTATGAAAGTCATTAAAATTACACAAATAATTCCACGCAAGGACCATCGCAGGTCCATCTTTTTTTTGTTGGATCAATTTAAAATTGTTAAATTATAGTATTTCCACCTTTAATATTTTTACTTGTTGTTCTGATGGGTTTAAATCCCAGTTTCAGGGATATATCTTTCTAACGTAATTATATTGCCTTTTAATTTCGGAAAAACCTGTCATGCATAGCACTATATTTTTTACTTATTGTCAATGTTCAGAGTAATGTGAGCGTAAACACTTTAATCTATATCGTCAATAGATGTATATATAACGGGGTTTTTTTTACCTTAAAGGTGAATTATTTTATTAAGTAGTTTGTTCCATAGTTATTTTCAATAAGTTAATTAAAGTTCATTCAAATGTGACGAAAGTTTAACACAATAAACAGGATAATTGTTTAGCATTAATGATTGAAAAAAGGGATTGTACATGTATATTTATTTCTGACCATTAAAAAAATTATGAGAAGTGGGAACGTGTAACAAGAAATAAATATGTATGCGGTATATTTTCTCAAGCACACACCAGACGACCTGGACGAATATGATATTTCAAAACTAATCCACAATATTTCAAATATAATTAATAACTTCAACTTATTAACTTATTAACAGATTAACGACAGACATATTTACTCACTCGACCTGGACTCATGGCTATAAAACATTCGAGTACAACATTCGTACTCATACCCCTAAATCGTCCAATCACTATGCTCTACTTATAGGATATGACGTTCTGATTGGATGTTTGTCAAGAATGAGTACACAACTCATACTCCAAACTTTTATGATTCTAAGAAATTTACAAATGGTAGAATAAAGTTAAACATACTTTTTTGATAATACATTGTATCTGGGATCAGACACGTGTTTTGCCGCCAACATATGACTGATAAATTGTTGGTTTTGATTAATGGATTGATTGATTTTTGTTTAACATCCAGGCAACACTGTGACTGGATACGGATGAGTGTTTTGATTAATACTAGTAAGAAAAAATAATATAAAATGTTTGCCGTGTAACAGGCTACCAACGGTCACTTCTAACAAACTTCATCATAATGAGCTGCTACAAATTGTCTTTTACGAGCAAGGAGATTGACATTCTCCCACCATGAGGAACTCATTTATCTCGTGATTTGACAAAAAAAAATGTTTCGGTGTTAGATGTGTTCCACCCTAACGTCTTTAATGTCAATTAAAATCCACCTGTGATGTAAATCTATTGTCTAAACTCTCCATTATTTTCAAGGAATGGAGAGTTATGAACAATGTGGACAGGGGCCGAGTTATTGTTCTCTTTATACTTTAGATAATATACACAGACTTTTGTTTTTTTACAAGATTAATAATTAATACAATTAATAAAGTACAATGGGTGGATTTTAAGTTGGAGAATGTCCTCGTATCTCTCCATTCTTTAAAGTCCCACTGGCTATATATTTGACAAAAAATAAAAACACAATTCTTTTAATAATAAAATCATTTAAACTTGTTAAAACATTTAAAAAACGCAATAAAATTGGTCTTTCAGCTCGCATTACTATATAATAAAGGGGGAAACAAGTAGCGATAATTAAGTCCTGTCATGCAATAATTCCCATCGAAGATTTTCCGTATTCATACAACCTCTGTTGAACTTGAACGCTACGCATGCGTATTGAGATTGTTGTCTATGAAAGAAACATGTCAGAATCTAGTTCGAAGCGTGGTCCAAAGAGAAGATTTACAGATTGAGAAAGAAAACACCGGAAAAGAGAATCGAATGCTAAATTGAGTAATCTGAGCAGGATGTGGATTGGAGACCAGTGTGATCGTTGGAATGAGCTCAGATCAGTTCTACGGGTATTGTTGTGAATATAATCAGTAACAGAGTACAATGTAATTCCCAAATTAGTGTAAAGTAAGTATTTGCTCCACAATCAAGGCATCCCGGAAATGGGCTTCTGCCCCTAACTGTACTAGTAGTCACACTATATATCTATCACAGATCTTCATTACATTTGTCATTTTACAATTTTGCAATATTCCTAGGCTATTGTCAATTTCAGCTATGATGAGAAAACTCAGGAGACACAAACAGCAAAACAACTTAGATTACACGATGATAGTGTGTTTGCCACAGTGTGCCTTTGTCTGATAATACAGCATGTGCTGCATTTATGTCCACTCCAGAATGTGCCCATCAGAAGCCCAACATTACTGTTGCAGATGTTTCTGAGATTTCAGCATCAGAACATGCGATTGATAGAATGTAAGTTTAATAAAACAACACAGTAGTGAAAGTATATATAAATTGTATTGCTGTTTATGGTATTTTAAACAATTTATGTCACTTTCGTACAGCTAGAATGAAAACATTTGAAAAATTAAAGAAGAAAAAAAAAACAGTTGAAAGACTGAGACTCAGAGAGAACAATTAAGGGCCTGAAAGGTAATTCCAAATTTAGCTAAGTACAAAGCTTTGCTCACGGGAGATAATTATACCTTTTTGTATTAATATAATACGGTATAAATCAACAGGGTCTTGTTGTGAAATCTATATATTTACACCATGAATGATGCTTTTAATTTTCACATATGCACTTTAATTTTGACAAATCTGACAATATTTCATTACATTGAATAAAATAGAGATTTACTCGAGTAAAATGCAAGTATTGTGTAACATGATTTTGATTTTTTGTGTTTTAACGCCACTTTCTACAATATTTTCAGCTATATCATGACGACCAGTTTTAGTGGTGGAGGAGTACCCGGAGAGAACCACTGACCATGGACAAGCAATTGGTAAACTTTATCACTTGCGGCTGCGAGTCGAGTGCACCCTTTTTTGTAATTTACAAAGCCAGGCTATTGTGTAACAGCTACACATGTCAATTATATATATTTTTTTGTTTTAGGACAGAGGTTGAAATGTCGGGCATTGCTGTCAGCAAATATTCCACTAAAAAAGCATTTGACAAATCCAGCAGTTTTATTAATATATGTATGATAAGATATACATGTGTATATGGGGGAAGTGTCAATGAGAAACCATCACATCAATAATGTTGCTTCATACTGTTGTTGACTACTTGCCTTCACTGCAAAACAGATGCACAAAATTGTAAACAAACAAAGTGTGTAAATAAATTTGGCACAGAAAATAATTTTATTTTGGATTATCTATCCGAGTCTTCCAGGCATGAAGCCAACATACTGTCCAAGTGGGTCTGGATATTTCCCCCTTATCCGCCATACACAGCAACTTGGTACAACACGCCTGTTTCCTGCTCCCAAATAGCCATGTCGCCACAAAATGTACTGTCTGTACGCAGTGTGTCTTCTGTCTCTGTTGTAATCTTGATCTGGAGGTTGTGCCAGAATATCATCTCTATGGCGAGCAACAACCTCCAAAACAAGTTCATCCAAAACTGGTATAGAAATCCTGAAAAGAAAGGGAAAATATAGATGAGAAACAATCCATAGTTTTCCGTTGTAATACATCACTTCATTCAGATAAGCTAGTTTGAAAAAGATGTGGTGCTGGATGAATACTTTCTCAGTTATGCTTTATTTGAGGGGCCATCAACAGTTTGTCATGAGATGTGGGTTTTTGCTTGTTGAGCGCTGTATGGTAACCTGTCTTGTATTTAATTCTGAGGATTATTCTTGTGTGATTTGTTGGTTGTTTACCCCATATCTCATTTTATTTAAATGGTAAATACATGTTTAAACATTAGATGGTATGTTGCATACAAACAACAGATTACATGGTGATGGCAAAGTCAATACTGGTGTAACCACAAAACTGTCAAAAATAAAATCATGCAACAGAATAGTAAAGGCATATGAAAAAAATAATATTTACAGGCATTCTTGGGTGGCACCTCTCACTGTTCTCCTTGCAACACACTTGCTCTCCCTCCGGCATCTCCCTTCAATAGGTGCAGGTGCACCAGTCAGGTTGACCAGGCTGAGGAGCAGGATGGATCTGGATTTCTTTCATTTTCTTGCTCCAATAAATTGAAGACAAATGAAGGCTGCGTGATTGATCTGAATTCTAAAATAAATAGAATTTTTTTATCATCTTGTATGAATAAATCAAAAGATCTATCTTTTATGGCAACCAAAAATGAGGACCAAACAAAATACAGTCATCTGGAAAATGTCAAAAAAATCCATATATAATCAACCAAAACCATACTTTTTCCAAAAATTATTGTGAAGTCATTTCTGGATAGATTTTAACAAATTTTACACCAAAACATTCAACATTGTCTTTATTTTGTTTGTTTATTTGTTCATTATGTTTATATGAGTGGTTTTTATTTGTACATACTTTTTCCATGATTTAAATTATTAGTTTTAATATATAGGAAAATCAGTCAATTTTTATTTGTTGTGTTAAATTATGTACAAATAAAAATCACTCATAACAACATAATGCGTAAAAAAAAAAAAATTGTTTTGGTTGATTATGCAGGGATTTTTTTTTTTACATTTCCCAATACTTTTGACAGATAACTGTAGTACAGAAATTACAGTAAAATTTATTGTTGTATAGGGTAACTTCGACAATTTATGTAACCTCGATACACTTAGAATCAAAACATTTAGAAAACAGAAAATCAAAGAATTTAGAGGGCTAACAGAGAAATGAAAGAGCCTACACGGTACGATTTCCGTTAGGACGGTTACACTTTGCAAGTTCTTCATACTGATAGCAAATATAATAAAGATAAAATCCTAAAATATTTAATTTGCGAACATTATTTACTGAATAATGCGGATTCATTCTGATTTTTTTTACGAATACAACATATTTATTGTTCACTTGGTATTTCCCTTATCGTACCCCAATTTTGTCAAAATACGTTTTTTTTACAATTAACTTTATTTCTCCTCTCTCGATCTATGCACAAATTACTAACGTACTTTTCTTTTTTAAAACCATGCGAAATGACCACTTTTCATCGGGAAAACATTTGAATTAAAAGAATAATATAGTGAAAAAAGTGTACATGTGCTTACCTCTTCCATCGCTGTTTATTTATAGTTGGAACAACACGATCATTCGGCAATCGTATACGGCCGAGTAGTTACGATTGGATCTTTCGACAGACTCCGTAAATTTGTCGATAATTAATCAGTCGCCATCTTTTGATGCAGCATCCTGGAATTCGTCAACAAATATCGTTCTCTCACCCATTCTTTCTCACATATATCAACATGAAAATGAGTTAAAACATTATTTTATTAAATATAAAGCATGTATAGTACATTTTTTGGAGAATGCAGCTCATTAAAAAAACGGTTGTATCTTAGGCAGTGGGGCTTTAAAACCAATGGGCCTCGGCTCCATTATTTTTAAGAAATGGAGAGTTACTTGGACATTCTCCTATACATATGCGCAAAGGGAACTTTTTCATGCGAAAAATATTCTCCTATTGAAATTGTTCCCAGACAAAATCCCTTATTTATGCGGTAAAATCTTTGTTCCATTACCGGGTTTAAAACCACCACGTGTTTATGCCTGTCACAAGGCATTAACTAGATTTTTTTTCAAGAACCGCATCGGTGGCGTAATGGTTAGTGTGCTCGCCTTGAGTGCGGTAGATTGTGGGTTCGAGTGGTCAAACCAAGACTATAAAACTGGTATTTGTTGCTTCTCCGCTAAGCACACAGCATTAAGGAGAAAGAGCAAAGACTGGTTGGCTCGGAATCAGAATAATGTATCCGAGTGGGGCGGCATGTCTATCCGCGGACTGTGATGTTGGTCTAGTACAAAGCAGACCTCATCGTCATCTCATTGAAAATTAGCTTGTTCTTGCCATGATATAGCTGAGCAATTGCTGAATTGGCGTTAAACAACAATCACTCACTGTTTCAGTGGTTGACATTTTTATGTTCATTAGTTTGATGTTTGTCATACCAGTACTTTGTGTTGTCATGTTTGTCATACCAGTACTTTGTGTTGTCATGTTTGTCATACCAGTACTTTGTGTTGTCATGTTTGTCATACCAGTACTTTGTGTTGTCATGTTTGTCATACCAGTACTTTGTGTTGTCATGTTTGTCATACCAGTACTTTGTGTTGTCATGTTTGGTAATGTTTTCGATCGTTTATTTTCAATTTTGAAACAACCTACCTCTCTGGAAGGTGAAGGACTTTCGCTGGTTTGTCATGGATGAATTAAATACACAAAACGCCTGAAATATTGGTCAGGTGACGTAAATTCTTACGTCATGATGGGAAATTGTTACCAAAACACTTCGAAGTATTCCGTTTATTAAAAGATGTCAAATATATTGTATCAATTTAATATTTCAATTGCTTCCAGCAATGCTTGTACGGAATGAACAATGAAAATACTTAGGCCGCTAGTGTTGTGTTAAAAAATTTGTATGGCTATTGTTGTCTTAACATTTTTATCACCGATGTGTAAATTAGAAATCAATTATTACCATGTGATGTAATATTTGTACAAAGACTTGGTACATGTATACTTGCAATTACACAGTTTTAAAATACAATACCCGGTACATTTGTTTTTAATTTATGAAGTATTTATAAGATAAATAAGAGAAAAATGACGAAAATGTTTTAAAATAAAATCGTATTATGAAAATCTTGATTTACGAATAATTTACAAACTTTTTAGGTAAAAAAAACCACACGTGAGTGGTGTAAAGAAAACGCGTGGGAGTGTTTGGCAATAAACACGTTGTGTGTTTATTTCATAATTTAACTCCTGATTAGTTAAAAATGATCTCAATATTGAATGCTGTTACTGAAAGCAGAAACACAGATGTATTGTTGATCTATTAATATCTTCTGTATGTTAGGGACCATCTCACACTCGACTTGAGGTGCGGCGAACGTTTAATATCTCACGATGACACGGAGAGTGCGTTATGACCGCTTATGTAAGAAAGGCATATGACAGAGTAAAATATTATACATCATGAAGCCGCGGTAGGCTTAATGTATCACTTACTTGTCCACCAAGCCGCGATAGGCTTGATGTATCACTTGCTTGTCCGCCAAGCCGCGGTAGGCTTAATGTATCACATACTTGTCCGTCAAACCGAGGTAGGCTTAATGTATCACATACTTGTCCGCCAGGCCGCGGTAGGCTTAATGCATCACTTAATTGTCCGCCAAGCCGTGGTTGGCTTATTGCATCACTTAATTGTCCGCCAAGCTGCGATAGGCTTAATGTATAACTTACTTGTCCGTCAAACCGAGGTAGGCTTAATGTATCACTTACTTGTCCAGCAAGCCGCGATAGGCTTAATGTATCACTTACTTGTCCACCAAGCAGCGATAGGCTTAATGTATCACTTACTTGTCCGTCAAACCGAGGTAGGCTTAAAGCATCACTTACTTGTCCGTCAAGCCGAGGTAGGCTTAATGTATCACTTACTTGTTCACCAAGCCGCGGTAGGCTTAAGCATCACTTACTTGTCCGCCAAGCCGATGTAGGCTTAAGCATCACTTACTTGTCCACCAAGCCGATGAAGGCTTAAAGCATCACTTACTTGTCCACCAAGCCGAGGTAGGCTTAATGTATCACTTACTTGTCCGCCAAGCGGAGGTAGCCTTAAGCATCATTTACTTGTCCACCATGCCGATGAAGGCTTAAAGCATCACTTACTTGTCCACCAAGCCGAGGTAGGCTTAATGTATCACTTACTTGTCCGCCAAGCCGAGGTAGGCTTAAGCATCACTTACTTGTCCACCAAGCCGATGAAGGCTTAAAGCATCACTTACTTGTCCACCAAGCCGTGGTAGGCTTAATGTATCACTTACTTGTCCGCCAAGCCGAGGTAGGCTTAAGCATCATTTACTTGTCCACCAAGCCGATGACGGCTTAAAGCATCACTTACTTGTCCACCAAACCGAGGTAGGCTTAATGTATCACTTACTTGTCCGCCAAGCCGAGGTAGGCTTAAGCATCACTTACTTGTCCGCAAAGCCGAGGTAGGCTTAATGTATCACTTACTTGTCCGGCAAGCCGCGATAGGCTTAAAACATCACTTACTTGTCCGTTAAGCCGAGGTAGGCTTAATGTATCACTTACTTGTCCGTCAAGCCGAGGTAGGCTTAATGTATCACTTACTTGTCCGTCAAGCCGAGGTAGGCTTAATGTATCACTTACTTGTCCGTCAAGCCGCGATAGGCTTAAAACATCACTTAATTGTCCGCCAAGCCGTGGTTGGCTTATTACATCACTTAATTGTCCGCCAAGCCGCGATAAACTTAATGTATAACTTACTTGTCCGTCAAACCGAGGTAGGCTTAATGTATCACTTACTTGTCCACCAAGCCGAGGTAGGCTTAATGTATCACTTACTTGTCCGCCAAGCCGAGGTAGGCTTAAGCATCATTTACTTGTCCACCAAGCCGATGAAGGCTTAAAGCATTACTTACTTGTCCACCAAGCCGAGGTAGGCTTAATGTATCACTTACTTGTCCGCCAAGCCGAGGTAGGCTTAATGTATCACTTACTTGTCCGACAAGCCGCGATAGGCTTAAAACATCACTTACTTGTCCGTCAAGCCGAGGTAGGCTTAATGTATCACTTACTTGTCCGTCAAGCCGAGGTAGGCTTAATGTATCACTTACTTGTCCGTCAAGCCGCGATAGGCTTAAAACATCACTTAATTGTCCGCCAAGCGGTGGTTGGCTTATTGCATCACTTAATTGTCCGCCAAGCCGCGATAAGCTTAATGTATAACTTACTTGTCCGTCAACCGAGGTAGGCTTAATGTATCACTTACTTGTCCGGCAAGCCGCGATAGGCTTAATGTATCACTTACTTGTCCGCCAAGCCGCGATAGGCTTAATGTATCATTTACTTGTCCACCGAGCCGAGGTAGGCTTAATGTATCATTTACTTGACCACCAAGCCGCGATAGGCTTAATGTATCATTTACTTGTCCACCAAGCCGATGAAGGCTTAAAGCATCACTTACTTATCCGCCAAGCCGCGGTAGGCTTAAGCATCACTTACTTGTCCGTCAAGCCGAGGTAGGCTAAATGTATCACTTACTTGTCCGCCAAGCCGCGATAGGCTTACAACATCACTTACTTGTCCGCCAAGCCGCGGTAGGCTTAAAGCATCATTTACTTGTCCACCAAGCCGAGGTAGGCATAAAGCATCACTCACTTGCCCGACAAGCCGTGGTAGGGTTAATGCATCACTTGGTCAACATAATTACAACACGAGATTTAGGAACAAGGGTAGATTGACGGTGGTGCATGTTCGCGATCCATAAAAAGAAGGGGAATTCAGCATTTGCAAAGAGAAGCGAGGTCTTTTATCTTAAACACATATATGTGATAATTAACCTTTAATTTAAAACAATGTTTTAAAAATAAAAGGAAAAACAATAAAAAAAAAATCCACATTGTGGGAGGAATTACAAAATGTAATAGAAAATTCTAGAAGCATAACGAACATATATACATGACCGCTCACTTTTCTGGCTTGGCACAGGCTCATACAAATTGGCGGGATTAAACTAGTTTTATGGGCACTACCTAAAACATTCAAAATGAGGGTTCTAGGAAATTCTTATTTAAATATATAATTCTACGCTATTTCGTTATTCAGACGATTAAGACAGCAAAAGTTAAAAAAAAAAAATATTGCGAAAAACGATTGATTGACTATAGCTAATCTCCACTGAAAACATGGATTAACGGTATGGTGAAAGAATAAATCCCTCGTTTTAAGATGAATACATTTTTTTTATTTAAATATTCCAAAACATATACCAAAGTATACATTTATTCGTATCAGCAAACACGATCCACGAGCACAGACGATTCAGTTTGTATGTCAAACAGAGGAAATGATATACGTATATTGAGACTGAAAGAGTGCCAAATCTCCTAATTATTAACTGAAAAAAATGTCACAAAACATTGTTACAAAATAATCATAAAGTTTAATAAAACGTTTATCAACTTAGTGTTATATATAATATTGTAAGCATATAATACACTTTGAATAATTTAATTAACATGCAATGAGGTCTTCATATCAAAAACTCTACCGACAATACATGTAAATTAAAAATCTATTAATAATACCAATAACACAAACATTTGAACAATGTAAAGAACCAGGATAAAGTAAACCATGAGTACTACCATAATTATATAAACAAGAACACAATAAACTGATTACAAGACCAATTATATCTCCTGGGTTAATACAGTCTGATAAGGAAATATTGGAGTAATGTATTGAAAAACTTTAAAATTATTAAATGTTATTCGGTAAAAGGAATAAGGAAAACCTCGCGATACATGTAGATCGAAATTACATATTCTATGGGCCTTCGTGTCCGTTGTCGTATGATTTACATCTGCATGTATCTATCCTAGTTCGGGACGTTACAATGGTGACAGCGATAGTGACCTGAAATTAAAGCTTTTTTTTCAGATCTTCATGACGTTGGACTCTTCATCAGCCCATGTACTGATGTGTTAAAAACGGTTACTGCTAGTTGATCTAGTGGATATCTTCTTTAGCACAGTTGGTAGAGCGTTTGCCTTCTGTACAGAAGGTACGGGACGGGGTTCGATAATACCATTGGACGTTGTAATAATAAATTTATGCTGTTTTACCAGAAATAAAATATGACTAAATATGAAATTAATCTGATTAAACTGATGAAAATAATACATTGTATATGCAAAATTATCACTGCTACATATACGTTCATGCCGTATTTCAGATCTCAACAAAAGCTAAAAATACACATCATATGCAACTATTACGGTCATAATTAGGTTCGATAACTCTGTAATGACTTCTCGACTGTAATTAATTATGATCTAGCTTTCGATAACCCGTTCATATCAAAAACATATAAAATAATATGTCTCTGGTCATATATCCTTGATTATACTGATATAACATGTAAAATGCATTTTTTTAGGTAATAAGTGAATTCATTTATCTGAAAACAAATATGAGAGTTAAGATATTATTCAGATGAATTATTCAATGTAACTTTTACATTAAAATGTGAAATTTACTATTCAAATTCTTCCATTTAAAAAATAATCGGTTCAAAACATTACATTCTTGCAGCGAAAATTGAAGATTTAGAAAATTAAATACCTATGCTCGAGGTTACAAAAGATTGAAACGCTAAATAAGTGTTTATGAGTTGGAAAGGATAGCCAAAATCGGGATGCATAATGTTGCCTAATCATTTTGTCGTTTCCCCCCTTTTTTGTTGTTTGGTTTTTGTTAATAAAAGGTTTTGCTTCTGTGCAAGAATGTAGTTTTTATTTAACAGGATAGCCAAAATCGCTTACTCTTACATTTTTGTATATTTTGTTGTCATTTTTACTGGTCGAATTATATTATTTAAAAAGTGTGTGAATTTATATTATTTACCTGTACAATAATACAGGAAATAATCACACCGGGGGGTTCTGATATTTTTATGGCTTTGTGTATAGTTAATTAGGATGTATTGTACTCCTCTGTGTGGACTTCACTTCTCCAAACAATTTACATAATTGTAATAAAAAATATCAATTCACATTTGACAAGACAGAATCAAGCCAAGTGCTAAAAATTACAAACAAACATTATTATCGGCGTGTTCACAAAGTTGCTAAAGGGGAAAATGCACACTCTTATGAAATAGTTTTAATTAAGTGGAATATTTTTATAAAGTGTCATGAATAAATGAGTGAAATAGATGATCTGTCAAATCCGCGTACTATGAAACATGAACACTACTTCCAGTGAGCTCCACCATGTTGGATTTTTCTTGATCGATCTTAAAAAATTGGTCATTTTCAAATCAAATTGGAAGTAATAAGAACACAAATTAAACTGTTAAGAACTCGATTTTCGCAAAGATTAATTATACAGCTTCTACAAGATATCAGCATAAATTTTTTTTTATTAATTTTATTGATCAAATTTGACAATTTCCATCGACTGAATTTACAAATTATCGTAAATTCATAGGGATTGTACATGATTTATCGAGATTTTTATGCACTTTTTAAAAATTGATTTGGAAGTATTTTCTCGTTAAATTAAACTGATACAAATAATATTTTTTTATCGATAAACATTTCAAGATTATGTGGATATCAGCATAAGTTTTGTATATTGAGCAGTTTGTTTTTCATTTGCGATTTAAAGTTCAATCACCGTGCATTCTTTGTTAATTTAAATGACACCTATAATGTTGGCGACTACGTCATCAAAGTCACGTGATGACTGAATAAGCTGGATATGGGGTAATTTATGCTTAATGCCATGTGTTCCATCTTACATAAAATCTAATTCTAACACTGTTTGGTTTAATTTTCAGACGTATTTTTAATATTTAGTATTAACCTAGTATCACAAGTAACTTTGAGATCCAGTGGAACAGATATATTGTATGGTTGTCACTTGCTTCTAGATGTTTGTATAATATACTTTATTTCCTGTGACTGTATAGTGAATTCTTCATTATCCTATACAATATATTAAAAATTGCTGAGTTAGATTGCTGTCAAATTATAATATTAAGTATATATGTACCATATACATACGCTTATACACATGTCTTATGTCTATCTCTAGATTTGCCTTACGAGACAAGGTAACACTACGATTATTGAAACTCATTTTTTAGGCATTGGATGTGGTCGAGTGGTCAAGGGCGCTGGACGTAAGGCTAATCGAGTGGTGCTGCAGTGTATCAATGGTGTGAGTTCAAATCCCGTCGAGAGAAGAACAAACATTTGACAGCTCTAAAATCTAATTCTAACACTGTCTGGTTTAATTTTCAGACGTATATATATATCTTTATTCTCTTAAACTATTGCAAGTTAAATACAATAAGGTATAGAGATGTACAACAAAGTGATGAAACAATATTTACATACCATGAGGTGAAGAAATAAGTTTTTGATTGATTGAATGATTGTTGTTTAACGTCAAGTGAGCAATATTCTTTGATATATTAATGACAAGAACATTATTACATAGAATAAACCACGTAGGCAGGATGGCCGGCTGTTTTGATTAAACAAGAAATATGGGGGTGGGGGTGGGGAGGGGGATGATGAATAGGGTCAGAACATTTTGCCTTGTAACGGGCCAGTAATGACCTCATCTATAACTCACCAGGAGCTGCTTGTCTTTTATGTACAAGGAACCTGATATTCTCAAAACATTCATTGTCGTCCGCGTTTCATATAAACTGTACTTCGGTCAACGCTTTCACACGATAATATTTTAACATTGCCTTCAATTCTTAAATCAAATGCATATTACAAAGGAAAAGCAAACCACATACATGTACGTAACGTTATATCCAGGTTTAGTTAATATTATACATATGTGTGTGATTTAAAACCGTGTCATAGTAAAATTATAGACATCCTGTACATGAATAAGTTTTATGTCGTATTTCAGATCGCAACGGTCAGCGGCTTTCTTTTATAGAACTATATGTCGGTTTTACCAACGTTTATCATTCACTAATCATGGACCCGCGAGGGGCATAAACATGAATAACATTTAAGATTTATATGACATTTGAATGCACTTGGAACATTGCAGAATAATACCGTAAATATAAGTAAAGAATAAAATGTCATTGACCTAGTATATTGTTGAGCTTTTAAATACAGCCCTTGTCTTAGGAAGATGATGACGTGGGTATCATAGACACTTGGTGGGAACCAAACCCTTTACTTCAGAAAATGGCTAAAAACTCAAATCAGAATTCAGTGGAAAACATAGATACATAATTTAGTGCGCATGACCGGTGTTTCCGGAATAACCTTCACCAGGCGCAGGTACACACGCTCATTGTCAAAGCATTGGAAAGCCAAATAGTTTAAAAGTCTTTGGGAGCAAGACAACCAAATAACATAAATTGGATAAGCCAAACCAAAGTTATCTATGCCATGCATATATAATTAGATAACTGCATTTGCATACAAGATAAATCTAATTGGATTGGAGCAAAATACGTACAAATAGTCAATACAAACAAATATATATATATATATGTAATTTTATTCGAATTCGAATTAAATTATTTTCTCTTGGGCGTATTTCATTATGGAAAGTGGCGCATTGGTAGCGGGGTTTTCCCGCTCAAATGAGTAATTGTTGGGTTTTTATTGGACTATATTTTCGTTCAGCACGACAACGCCGAAGTGGTCACACGCAAATTTAATTTTTAATTTAAAAAAATATTATTTTCCTATTTTTGGCATACTTTTGTCTTTTTTTTATATATAGGACCTGAACAGACTATTCACATTCTGATAATTAATAAATTTATATTGTTATTTCGATTGTGTATTTGAGATATGATGTCATGTCTATAATAAATCAGCAGCGGTGTTATCGTGTGGCTTTATACTTTACATGATTTGTAGTCTTTTTTGCCTTTATAGGACATGACGTCTATAATTATGGGATAAGAAAAGTTTAAAGATACCAGAAGGGTAATCAGAATCTGGTACGTTATACATAATGAGATGGTGTTTCCTAAAGAGAAACACAATAAAATGATATCACAGAAGGTGCATACTAGACATAAGAAAAATTTGAAAGGAGGCAATCAGATGCCGTGGATCAAAGAAGGGGAGATAATACAATGGACAAAAGAAAAAGGACAAGCAATAATGTACAAAACACTAGAGATCAAGTAACACACACCCTATAGTCAACAAGTGGTCTGTTCTCAGCTCTAATGACCGTAGTGTTAACATCTACAGGTGTTCATCCACTTTTATTTATTTTATATTTTTTAAAATTACATTACAATTATATATATATATGTGTATATTTAATAACTAGAATACTCTGTTAACAATTTAAATGTATTAAAGTTTTCTGATATGGAAAAATATTTCAAATTCGAACCTATCAACCACAGGCACTTGTTTCATTCAAAAAATATATGCCCCCTCCTCTTCCTTACTTCAAGGTAAACATCTGCCCTTTTCCCTTTCCCCACTTCGCCTCAATATTTTTCGCTTATTTGTGATCCTTTCGCTGTCCCAATTATATCGTTACACTCCCGAGATATTTCTCTTTACGACTGCCACATTTAAATATACCTACCGGGCCCCCCTCAGACGAATTGGACAAGAATATCAGCGAACGTAGCTTGTTTTATATTTAGTTCATTGAAACGGATACAGCCACTTCCGGTTTGCGCTGGATTTTTCAAATGCATTCGGAATTCTCTAGACCGGCAATGTGTAACAATGCCATCATGATCATCTCCTCTCAAATGTAAAGTAAGCCTTTAAAATACAGATAATTGTTCCAATGCAGATTATAAAAATATGTTCAACTCCAAATTACTGACATTTGATTCTTAAAGCACCCTTTTTAAAATTTTCTAAATCAATTTAAACCGGACCGGAAGTGGCTGTATCCGTTTCAATGACATAAAAATAAAACAAGCTACGTTCGCTGATATTCTTGTCCAATTTGTCTGAGGGGGGCCCGGTAGGTATATTTAAATGTGGCAGTCGTAAAGAGAAATATCTCGGGAGTGTAACGATATAATTGGGACAGCGAAAGGATCACAAATAAGCGAAAAATATTGAGGCGAAGTGGGGAAGGGGAAAAGGGCAGATGTTTACCTTGAAGTAAGGAAGAGGAGGGGGCATACATTTTTTGAATAAAACAAGTGCCTGTGCAATTAACATCAAAAAGATAGAAAAATTAAGGTCCATACACAATAGAATATTTAAAACTGAGTGTTAATAATTTCACATTTATTAAATTTATTTCATTTTAATAAAAACGCATCCAATAAGGATTGATGACAATGTATCATCACAGATTGATTCTTAAGTTTCCTAAATAATAAATATATAATATTAACATGTAAACAACGTTTATTTTTAAATTTGTAATTTCAACGCGAATACATCTAATTTTTAGATGTTAATTTCGACTAATTAATTTTCGTCCAATTTCACCGAACTCAAAACTACTACCAGTCAGATAGAGGAATTCTTGGTTTGAAATAGAAAAAAAAAATCGCGAAATTATTATGAGGATGATGCAAAGAGATTTTAATAATCACACGACAATAAATATTAAAATCAATTTTAATAAGAAATAATATGTGCCACGGATTTAATCGTTCGATAAATAATCACTGATGCAACTAAATAAACGTTTCACGCAGTGAAATAAAGAATATCTACGTACTTGAGAATTTGAGAATCTCCACCTCTATTTGTTGGAAATCGATAAAAAAAAATATGATCAATTATTGTATTTTGGAAATTGTTTGTCGTATGAACACAATTTGTAGACCGTATACTACAATTTAACGACGTTAAAAAAAAACTAGAATGCGTCATAAATATGTATGTAATTTGCATAAAATATTAAATAGATGAAAATTGTTTATTACATTTTCATTGGACCTTTGATATAGTTTAACCCCATCACTGTTTACTGAAGTGGCAGTACTAAGCCGGGAAATTGAGTGGCACTGTATCAATCTGATTAGAATTAGATGTTTGTTGTATCTTTTGTTTTATTACCTAATAGTAAATTTGTTTCTTGTTTATTAAGTAACTACATATTTTAAGATATTTTTGCGTTTTTCGCTCCCCTGTGATCTATTGACGCGTCAATAGTCTTCAAGAGACTATTGCACGACCAATGCATTACATTTGCGCGCATTACCATTACGTTTGCGCGCAGGAAAGTATTACGTTTGCGCGCAAGAAAGTATTACGTTTGCGCGCAACCTTTACAGGTAGAATTACAGGTAAATACAGGTAAATATGTTTTATTTATTATACTACAAATATAAACACGTTACCCCTTCCGTTAGTCTAAGTCCCCTGCTCACCAACGAGGAGGTGGAAGTGGGATTTCGAGCAGGATAAGTCCGTTTATTTATTTACATTTAAAACATTCACATAATGTTAAAAGTCTACTAAACACTAGGCATTAGATAGACGGATAACACCTTTAAAAGTGTGTTACTTTAATAATAGCTAAAACACTAGCACTGGACTAACACGTTAACATCCACTAATATGTTAAAAATGTGAGTTACAGATCTGTTCTGGCAGAGAACTTAAAACCTATTGCCTTTAAGAACTACTGGCGATAACTCTCTACTTTCTGTAGTTTTGCGAACTGGACCATCAGGCAAAACTTAAAGGTTCCATCTACGAAAATTTCTTAGTTGTTTGGCATAATACCTCAAGATTTGAGCCACAAGATAAAATTATAATTCCGTGCTCTTTACTATTTGCAAAACAAAATTGTTCATTCTTGTTAGTCTGCAATTGTGAACTTCTTCTCTTGTTTTTGGTAACGCTGGATATTCTTTTCGTCGCTGTCTATATATGGACATTGTTAAATTTTTGAGATCGTTTTCTTGCAAACACTCATCTTCAATACTTAGCAACTCGCAGCGGACCAGTTTAATGGGGCGTGTTGTAATATCGGATGCTGCTTTCCGCTTAACAACTGCACGGATAATCTGCTTCTGTATTTTTCTGGAATCGGATTCGTGCGTATGGTTGCAGTGTCCATTAATGATAGCAGAGGAATGTTCGTCTGTCTTCTTCTTCTTCTTCTTCTTCTTCTTCTTCTTCTTCTTCTTCTTCTTCTTCTTCTTCTTCTTCTTCTTCTTCTTCTTCTTCTTCTTCTTCTTCTTCCATTAAAGTACAGGGCTGCAGCAACAGCATCTTCACACTGAGTTTTAATTCTCCCTTTACAGTTTTTCACTGTGCATCGCCACGATATATGACCAGATTTCAAAACCCTATCTATTCGAAATGCAAATCCATCGTAAAGCAATGATTTGTTTCCTTTACTCGTCTCAGACAATGTAAAATCCATCCTTATGATCCAACTACATAATGCTCAATGACATAAATTATGTTCACACCTAACCGATTTGTGAATGAAAAGTGAACACTTCTCAAACTTGCGATCACAAACTCGTAAACCCCTATGGCCATCAATTTAAGATTACAGAATTAATTTTGTACAATTTTTAATAATTAATTTTTTACCTGTATTTTACCTTTTTAGATAAATCGAGGAGGCGCGCAAACGTAGCAAAATCTTGCGCGCAAACGCAACATTTCTTAATCCCCAAATGCGCGTAAATGTCATGCGCCCTGCACGACATACTATTGAACTGGCCTTTGAGCCGTTTTTTCATTGGATAAGAGTATAATTAGATGCATGGTCTGTCAAATCAATTTATGACACACAACGATTTCACATTAAGTAAAACGCAAAAGTGAATCAGACGCTTTATTTATAGACGACAACACAAATGGCCAAACAATTTGCGTCCGTTGAGGACGAAGAGCTGGATAATATCCTAAATAACAGGGATTCCTCCAACACAAATAACGTAATTCGCATGGCCACGAATGTTTTAAGGAAATATGCAAATGAAAATTCAATTTTAATGGAAGATTTCGAACAATTACCAAAGCAGGACCTGTGTGAAAAGCTCCGAACATTTTATGCCTCTCTACGAAATAAAAAGGGCGAATTCTACGGTAGAAAATCCATGATTAGTATCAGGTATAGCTGCGGAACCGTAGCCCTTAGGTTCGTGGCCAGTTTTCTGATATTTGCGGACCTACCTATGGTCAGCCAATATCAGAAAACTGGCCAAAGACCATAAGGGTTACGGTTCCTCAGCTATATCAGGTATGGCATTCAGAGACACTTTCTAAAAGTTCGTGAGTTTGATGTGGTTAATGATACAGATTTGAAACCCGCCAACTTGATGTTTAGCGCCATGTTGGTAAAATTGAAACAACTTGGCCTTGCAGTAACCGTTCATAAACTAGCCATCGCTAAGGAAGACCTTGGGAAGTTGTACAATTCATTTGACTTGTATTCTCCTGTTGGACTGCAAAGCAAAGTATTCATTGACTTTATGTTGTATTTTTGCAACCGGGGCAGAGAAAACCTAAGAACTCTAAAGAAGGAGGACTTTCAGTTTTTTTGGAAGAAATAATGAACGATACGTACAACTGAGAGATCACTTCACGAAAAACCACCGTGGAGATACTAATGATGATGAGTCAGGGAGGTGATTGTACGCTGTACCGGGTCATAGACTTTGCCCAATTGCTACACTCCAGAAATACCTTGCAGTCTTGAATCCTGAAAATGAATGCTTTTGGCAAAGACCCAAGCTCGGAGTATCGGAAAATCAGACGGTCTGGTATGATAATATGCCAGTGGGACAAAACACACTAGGTGCAAAAATGAAGACTTTGTCACAGGAACTTGAACTATCTAAAATGTATACTAACCATTGCCTGAGAGCTACTACTATAACACTATTAGATGAAAATGGTTTTGAGGCAAGACACATCATGTCCATATCGAGGACTGACGATGCCAAAAAGAGAAGGATGTCGAGTACGCTCAGCAGCATAATTACAGAAAATACAGGTAATTAATAATTAAAGAGATACGGTCATAAGCCAAAATGAAATAATTCCTAGATGTATCCATTTTTTTTTAAAGTTTGGGGGATCCATCTTTTTTTCAAAAAATTTGTTGTAATTTTTATTACTACAGATACGGTACATTTACATGTACCTGTATGTAATTTTAAAGTGTTGACTCAAAAACCAAACACGGGGTGTGGGGACTTGAAGAAATAAACATGGGATGGAATGACTCAATGAGTATACTACAAACTAGTACATGTATCTAGGAATTAAGTTTATTTGGCTGAATATCAAATAAAACGAAGAATCTCTGATTGTACTGTGTCGCTCCTGGCACTCACTGAAGCTGATGAAACCACAAAACAACATACAACATGTTTTAATATATTTGCATAGTCATCATGTACATTTACCCTGAATTAATACACACATTTACTATATACATGTAGATTGTATCTGTTGAATCATGTTTGTAACGGTTAAACATTACAGAAACTAGTCTTTATAGGGTGTATTGGTATGGTGATCGTAATTGTGTCATTTAAATTGTACTGAAATATTCTCGATTTTTATTTTATTTTTGTCAATATTTTTTTAATATGTTAATAATTACATGTTTATGGTTTTTTAGATGGTAATGTCAGCACCTCATCTGAACCAGTAGTCCTTGGTAGTAATGACAAGATGGATACAAATGTGACTAATAAAACATGGAACCCACCTATGGCTATGGAAAAATTGTACCATTGATAATATACTGACTCTTTAAGCATCACTACAAAGTACATCCAAAACACCAATTTTATATTTTTCAAGCCACCACCAAGGGAGATAATTTGCCAAGGAATGATATTCAATTTTTCTATGGCAACTGTTGATAAAGTCGGGAAATGGATGTTAGCTGGACAGTTTTCTTTTTTTTATTCAAATGTGATTTTCAACATGTTTGCAGCAGTATTCCGGTCTTCCAATCATCTGGGTTCTAGCATCACTGATGAAGAATCAATGTTTGAAACATGAATGTATGGTGCATCTAATTTTAACATGTTTAATACTGGTATATTAATACACTTTAATTGCTGTATACAATGTAAACATGATACATGTAGCAGACATTGTAGAATAAAGAACAAATGAATTCATTATCAGATCTTGGAAAATTTGACAATCTGACATTTTGCAATAGAAATCAGAACTTAGTTTTAACTTTTTATTGTAGGAATGAACATGACCAATGAGGAAAACATAGATCCACTCCTTGACATTGAGAATGCAGATTTTTTGGAACTGAGTGCCTCACAGGAAGAGACCCTTGTAAAATCTCTGCAGAGAGCCTCAACAGAGACACACACAGCTGTCGGAAATACCGGACAGACACGCAATGCAACTAAGACATACACACAATCTCGTTCCCATGAAAATAATGAACAATTTTAACAATGTTGGTGAAATTCACATTCACTATCACCATGATCACTGAAATCCAGATTTGTTTTTGAAGTAGTTCAGAAGGACAGGATAAAACAAAAGTTAAACGTTTTCAATATTCCACTTGTTTATTGTTATCTAATTCAACAAATAAATCATTTTCATCAGTTTTTCTACAATATATGCATGAATATATTTAAGTCATGTCCGCTACCATGCTTCTGTTTAATTAGGAAATAAAACAGTTATTTAATGGGTGTGGATGCAATAGACCAACTTATTTGTCCTGAGGTACTGGGAATGACAAAGTATTATATTGCATGAGGCCGTTGGCCTTATGCAATAGAACACTTGGTCATTCCCAGCACCTCAGGACAAATAGTTTGGTCTATTGCATCCACACCCATTAAATAACTGTATAATATTTTATCTTTGTCGATACATTAAATGGAATATCATTCAATCCTTTTTAAGTTTTTGAATCATATGGAAAGTGAGTGGTCATCTGTAAGACAAACATTGCCCAACGATCAATTAATGATTTGTAATACAAACATCTACATTATCTTCCTATCATCAACTTCCGATTAGGCAGTATGTTCGCCGGCAGCTGTCCTCTATCCAGAAAAAACAGGATATGATGCACAGGTCCTGGAATATCGTATTGATTGAGATATATAAACTCCGTATGCAAGTTCAGCTAAAATGTTGCTACAAATGAATGGGAAGTTTCAATCAGAAAGTTTAAGTGATCTCGTTTTTCCTGTAAATTTTATCTCAATCGGTCCTCATCCTAAATTTACAGGTAAAGATCAAACTTTGAAGCGGACTTTTCAGTGTGTGACTTCCTTAATTCCAAACTAGAAGAGGAGCATGATTAGTACCAAATGTAACACAAATTGCATGTTGAAAAACACTGCTACCGAACACAACAAATATGTTGTCGATGAAAAGTTCCAGCACTTGGAAAATGTCAGTTTTAGAGTACGTATGGTTAGAATCAGAGCAAGATTTTTCTCTTGCTAAAACAACATAATAATATCTACGTTGGTCATATTATAATGAAGTTACAAAGTTAAAACGAGTTTTCAGTTTAATAATAATAATAATAATATTTATTCAGGTACATAAAAGGCATACATGTAATTTGACACAATACATTACATACAGTATTTAAATAAATTAAAGTATTTCAGAGACATGACTGTAATAGAGTATTACATTGGTAAAAAAAATAATAATAAATAAAATAATAATAATAATAAAAAAAAAAAAATAATAATAAAATGTGAAAAATATTGAGTCAAGCGAACCGGAAATACCTAGCACCCAAGGATAACCCACAAAAGCTTAAAATAAAGCTTATTTCCAGTGGGGTCCTGCCTGAGGGGTGGTACCCTAAAGGGAAGAGAAGTCAAATGTTTTAATAATGTTTCAAAAGGAGAGACCTGGATTTAATGAACCACAATTGGTCTGTATAATTTTTGATGATCTAAAACTGATTAACAACACTTCTAGTGTAGCTAGTGTCACAGTACGTCTGAAAACCAAGTTTGACTGCTGATAAGTAACTGTTAAGAGTTCATCGAAATGGTAAATCCAGAGAAACTGGCAACATTTGGTACACAAGACATAGGACGAAGACAAACAAAACAAAAGACACACCACTGTACGCAAACATGAGCCCTCCTATGAACAACTGAGGTAAAGACGAACCGAACATAATTTGAAGTTAATGATACTACTGATTCTCAAAAGTCTGCTTCTTACCTTGACCTTCACCTTGAAATCGATAACGGAGGAAGATTAAAAACAAAAATCTACGACAAACACCCCGATGATTTCATTTTTTCCAATAGTTAACTTCCTTTGCATCATTAGCAATATTCCAGCATCACCAGCATATGGAGTTTACATTTCACAACTCATACGTTATTCTAGAGCTTGTTCCCAGTACAGTGATTTTCTGGACAGAGCTCGGCTGCTAAGGCAAAAGCTACTCAAACAAAGGTTATGCTGCTAATAGGTTGAGGTCATCGCTACAAAAATTCTACGGTTGTCATCACGATCTGGTTGACCGTTACAAAATATCCATATCTCAAATGACAATGGATCTTTTACTTTTTACGTAGATGTTATCTTTCCTCTATCACTGCGAGACTTTTACCAGACTTGACTGTATTTATAAGTAACACAGGGGGTATTTTATAAGAAGCAGGAACTGCTTACCCTTCGCGAGCACCTGAGTTCACCTCTGGTTTTTTAGTGGGGTCCCTGTTGCTCATCTTTTTAGTTTTTTGTGTTGTCCTACTATACGTCTTTCCGTTCTTAGTTCCGTTTTGTGATGTACTTTACTATTTTGACATGAAATAAACGTTGGAGAATACCGAAGGGACAATCCAGAGAGACTGGCACACAATACGAATATACCAGTCCAGAGAAACTGGCACACAATACGAATATACCAGTGTTTCTAACGATTATTCAATTGAATTTTGGAATTGTTCTGACAGTGTGGTATTCATTTTTATTGTCTACCACTTCGAACGAGACACTAAAAGCTTTGTATTTAAATATAAGATAAATTAAAATTATTATTTTAAAAGATTGCTAGTATTACTTATACTATGAAGTGTATAGCTGAGTAATCGGTCAAAATAACAATAATGAAAACAAAATATTATACAATTGTCTCCCTTGTTGGAGTGTGACCCGACGGTTTGTCTCCCATAGAAAAGTAAGGTCACCAGAGGGCTTGCCGATCTCCAACGATACCTGTTCAAAAAATATTTAACTACATGTCTTTCAGGGATAAGAAGTGATTCTTTTTCACATGAAGACAGTTTCTGTCATTCTATACTCCGGGTATGAGTTCAAGGGACCTGTAGAAGTTTAAACTCTTTGTTTTGAACCAATGACAAAAACAATTGGATAGTTGAGATGAGATATTAAATCAAACATAATTTAGCATTTTACACAATTGCTTTTTTATGTTGTATCACAACCCAGTGTGTTTTCCTTTGATCTTTAGTATTTTCTAAATGAAGATAACCATACCGGAGGTGGAGTCAAGCTTTCTTAAATCTGACACTGGAAAAAACTATAAAACAAGCAAAAAGACTGACAAAGTGATCCCCACGTGTTTGTTCATGCAGATGACATAAAAACACAGGAACAATTCTTTAATTTTACTAAGCAATATTTTTTTATTCAAACAAGACAAATTAGTCTCCGTTTTGACTTGTTCAATGCACATAGAAAAAAAAATAATGCCCAATTCACGTACGCAACGAAAATTATCAGTTTTGCAATAAAAAAAAAGTGATCATATTCGAGTACCTGAAAAATAGGAAATTGAAAATAAATAAAATATTCGTATACTTAGGCCACATCAATTTAAGTTTTAGTTCTTTGGATAACTCGCTCCATTTTTTCCAGAATGTAAATTAGAAAAAAAAATTGCCGCCTCGCACTTCAAAAATGTTGAAAAACCGCCTCAGATTTTCCATTTTCTTTAAAAATAAAATGAAAAACTGTTCGCTCTCTTCTAAAATTTTGTAAAAATCAAGAATTTTTCAGAAAAAGGTGTGCCATGTGTGTGCCGCATCAAAATTTTACATTCGACTCTTAAAATTTTCAATTTCAATAAAAAAAAAATGAAAGATCGTCCGTCATGTTCGCTGCCATTTAACGTTTTGAAGTTAACCACGTGTTCTAATATGAGACAGGCACAACCTGTGTTAGGGAACGACCATTTAACTTGAAATTATTCGAACTCTTGTGTTGTCGGAAAAAAAAATTCTGAACGAAACAAAAAACCATACTTTTAGGACAGCTCGGACCAATTTTAATGGCAATTGGCCATGGGGGAAAATGGTGAGAGACTCGAGAGAGAAAAAATGCATGCCATGCGTGGTAGCAAGGATTTATATAGTAGGATCCTTGGTGGTATTGGAAAGGGGAGTGAGGGTCAGACGCAATTGCAATATTTTTAACAATGCCATGGAAAATGTGTTAAAAGGCTTACCTGATAAAATCAGTTGTCCAGACATCATACCACAGTATCTTGACGTTTTATCTGGCGAAATAGAGAAAAATCTGTATAAAATCAATACAGATTTTTCTCTATTTCGCCAGATAAGAGCAATACAGATTTTTCTCTATTTCGCCAGATAAAACGTCAAGATACTGTGATCATACACAAATGCACTTCAAATGTAGTATACACATTTTTTTAATCACTTTCAAATTGCGAGATCGTGGAGAATAGGTTTCCTGTATACATAAAAACGATGCGGAACTGTTCTTCAATGTTTGACACCAGCTCACAAAGTTTTCAGAGACAAGATGATCAAGAAATGGATGTACATTTATTCATGTTTCTTTCCTCTCCGAAGCAGACGAAATGCACACTAGAAAATGACGTCATCCATCACTGTAAACATGAAACGATCATTTCTTGTAGAACACGATTTTGATATTAGAATTTTCTTTTAAGTTTATTTCAATTGAGAAGAATTGAAATGGCTACAGATTTGCGAATTTCTTATTGAAATAATTTTTATTTTGTTTTTAAATACCACTTTGTTCTATAATTTCATGCTTCCGGTGAACAGATATTTGGCTATCAATATAGGAGTATGACTTATTAAAAGACGAAGTCCTTATAACGGTAGGATGTCCGATTTTTCTATCTATATTGATAGCCAAATATCTGTTCACCGGAAGTTTAAAAAATAGATCAATTGATAATTTAGAAACGCAAAAGAAATATATTTCAATGAAAAATTCCCAATTCTTTAATTATTTACTCTATGCAAAATCGAAATAAACTTGAAATAAAACTCTATTCTAATATGACGCCTCTAATACGGCACACACGATAATACTCAACAACTCTATATTTAGCGCAAGTGCAGTACACAACAAATATGGCTGTTCCGATGTGACTCCCGCTGTGAAATTACCGTGACGACCGAGTGTAAACAAACAAAACACCGGCATATAACGTATTTTTAAAGTCCCTAAAATAGTATTTTTTTATCATTTGTTTTGAAAATTTACATTTGGGGATCCCCAGTACGCACACATACATTCCATTGATATGTGTCGGCCATGAATAACCGGAAATTGCACTAGCCACTAACCTTCATGCTTTCCTACGTATACATTGATAACTGGACGGTGATGTAATTAAGTTACTGATATTTTCCAATTTGATGGCATTTTGAATTTTGCTACTCAAACAAGTTAAATGTTCACAAAATCGTAAAATAAATCAGTAACCAGCTTGTGTCAATCAGGGTCCCTTGTAAACAACGTCACAGGATGACGATATATTAAAAAAAGTCAAAGTCGATAGATGGTTATCTCAAGTATTTATTCCGGAATTTTTTTTTATGTCAACAATACAAGCTTTTTTTTCCATTGGCATTTATTTTTTTTATTTCATATCGAACAATAATTGTCGATTATTAACAACTGTTCAAGTGTTCGATATATGCTTGACAACTCCGCTCCGCCATCTTGTTAGCGCACGAAATGATGAACTAATGAACTCCGACTTTTTTTAAAACATTTTTACGTAGGAATTGTTCAATCGAATTTATGTTGGAAAATACACAATAAATGTTTTTCATGTTAACATCCATATCTTTGTTTTAAAATATCTCGTTCAAATACAAATAATTCAAAATCCTAGGAAGTAAATGGAACAGCCACCAAATGCCGTGTGTATACAGTTCACGAATGGTTAAAAATTACCGTATTTGTCCTATTAGAATCGAAATAATTCATGGCAGGCATAGAGTTGTGCAAATTTACACATGGGCTGGGCCTTTATATTCTTAGATTTTACCCCTCGCTATCGCTCGGGGTAAAATTCGAATATAAAGGCCCAGCCCATGTGTAAATTTGCACAACTCTATGCCAGACATGAATTATTTCTTAAATAAAAGAATCTCTTTCTACGAAACTCCCGACGGAAGAGCGGCGTACAGTAGGTAAAATGAACGGAACAGCCATAACAAATCGGCTACAAAATTCATTTAAAATAAAAGATATTAACTTGTACAGATCATCATATTATTGAAATTTTAGGACTTCGTCCTTCAAACAGGTTGCCTGTCTCATATTACCAAAAATCGTATAGCCGCTTTATTAAAAACTTTTTCCTACGTCACTGGCTGCTGGTGTACGTGACCAAGATCAGTCTTCTCAAAAGTTGGTCAAGTGCGACAGACGTCAATCACACATTTCCTTCCGTTTGATTGGTTATGATACAAAACATTTAGAATACTTTTAATTTCTTGTATGCGCAGATAAACTGATCTCGGGCAAGCCCTCGATCAGTTTATCAGCACATACACGAAATATTACTTATCCCCAAATCAAATAATCAAGCCCTCGATCAGTTTATCAGCACATACACGAAATATTACTGGATAAACGATTTTTTTTTAATACATTTCAGTCCATTTAAATAATGGCATTTATTGAAAGTTCTGCAAGCTTTATTTAAAATATTTACATTAACCACTGACAGTGGATTACTAACAATTACTTTCTTCAAAATACTTTCAGAAAATACACTTAATAATTGAATTTTCTAAATGTTCTAAGATTGCTATTTATTTGTAAATTGTATTATAAATCAATAATGTTGTTTGTTATTGTTTGTGTTGTGGTCTGTCTCACCGCTCCCAATTTTCACAATATGCAGCTGAATAATATAGGTCTCCAAATGTATATTTTATTTCTGATAAACCTTTGTAAGTACAATGGTATACAGAGAACAGACTATACAATAAATAAACAAATACATTGATAAATATACAATATGTACACTATTTAGGGACCGACCATTTAACTTGAAAAGGGGGGGGGGGGGGGGGGGGGGGGGGTTATGGTTTTTTGTTTCGTTCAGAATTTTTTTTTCGGACAACACGAGAGTTTTAACTTTAGATTATATGACAAAAACTCTGAATCAGATTATTTGTTTTTTCCTCCACCAAAATCAGAATATTTTTTTCAGCAACATTGGGAATCAGAATATTTTTTAGAAAAAAAACCATACCCCCCCTCCCCTTCAAGTTAAATGGTCGTTCCCTTATAACATTGTGAAGTTATGAATACCAGTGTTAACCAGGAGGACACACATTGTTGTTAATAAATCTAATAAATACACATAGATTTTTTAAGTTTTGATAGTTTAGTTTGATTCATTAATTCTCCAAATTTAAAAATATTAGTATTTCTGATGTATACAGCACTTGTTTACAGTTACACGAAATTGGAAGTAAACCCGAGCCTTTTATAACTACAGTGGTACCTGTGCAATCCGACACCTGATTTTTCCGACATCCTGTGACATCCGACAAAACTTTATGATCCCAAAGTATTTCTTTAACATGCTTTGCTAAAAAAAAATTGTGTATTCCGAAACCAGTCACATCCTACACTGTTTTCCGGCCCCAGTGTTATTGATCAGTTTTATTACAGCAAAAATAGTGTTACTACAGCAACAACAACATTACTACAGCAACAACAATAGTTTTACTACAACAACAACAGTGTTACTACAGCAACAACAACATTACTACAGCAACAACAATAGTTTTACTACAACAACAACAGTGTTACTACAGCAAAAAAACAGCATTACTACAGCAACAACAACATTACTACAGCAACAACAATAGTTTTACTACAACAACAACAACAGTGTTACTACAGCAACAACAACAACATTACTACAGCAACAACAACAGTGTTACTACACCAACACCAGTGTTACTACAACAACAACAGCATTACTACAGCAACAACAACAGTATTACTACAGCAACAACAATAGTTTTACTACAACAACAACAACAGTGTTACTACATCAACAACAACATTACTACATCAACAACAACAGTATTACTACATCAACAACAACAGTGTTACTACAGCAACACCAACAACATTACTACAGCAACAACAACATTACTACATCAACAACAACAGTATTACTACATCAACAACAACAGTGTTACTACAGCAACACCAACAACATTACTACAGCAACAATAATAGTTTTACTACAACAACAACAGTGTTACTACATCAACAACAACAGTATTACTACAGCAACAACAGCATTACTACATCAACAACAACAGTATTACTACATCAACAACAACAGTGTTACTACAGCAACACCAACAACATTACTACAGCAACAATAATAGTTTTACTACAACAACAACAGTGTTACTACATCAACAACAACAGTGTTACTACAGCAACAACAGCATTACTACATCAACAACAACAGTATTACTACAGCAACAACAATAGTTTTACTACAACAACAACAGTGTTACTACAGCAACAACAACAACATTACTACAGCAACAACAATAGTTTTACTACAACAACAACAACAGTGTTACTACAGCAACAACAGCATTACTACAGCAACAACAACAGTATTACTACAGCAACAACAACATTACTACAGCAACAACAATAGTTTTACTACAACAACAACAGTGTTACTACAGCAACAACAACAACATTACTACAGCAACAACAATAGTTTTACTACAACAACAACAACAGTGTTACTACAGCAACAACAACAGTATTACTACAGCAACAACAACATTACTACAGCAACAACAATAGTTTTACTACAACAACAACAATAGTTTTACTACACCAACAACAGTGTTACTACAGCAACAACAACATTACTACAGCAACAACAGCATTACTACAGCAACAACAACATTACTACAGCAACAACAATAGTTTTACTACAACAACAACAGTGTTACTACAGCAACAACAACAACATTACTACAGCAACAACAATAGTTTTACTACAACAACAACAACAGTGTTACTACAGCAACAACAGCATTACTACAGCAACAACAACAGTATTACTACAGCAACAACAACATTACTACAGCAACAACAATAGTTTTACTACAACAACAACAGTGTTACTACAGCAACAACAACAACATTACTACAGCAACAACAATAGTTTTACTACAACAACAACAACAGTGTTACTACAGCAACAACAACAGTATTACTACAGCAACAACAACATTACTACAGCAACAACAATAGTTTTACTACAACAACAACAATAGTTTTACTACACCAACAACAGTGTTACTACAGCAACAACAACATTACTACAGCAACAACAGCATTACTACAGCAACAACAACATTACTACAGCAACAACAATAGTTTTACTACAACAACAACAGTGTTACTACAGCAACAACAACAACATTACTACAGCAACAACAATAGTTTTACTACAACAACAACAACAGTGTTACTACAGCAACAACAGCATTACTACAGCAACAACAACAGTATTACTACAGCAACAACAACATTACTACAGCAACAACAATAGTTTTACTACAACAACAACAGTGTTACTACAGCAACAACAACAACATTACTACAGCAACAACAATAGTTTTACTACAACAACAACAACAGTGTTACTACAGCAACAACAGCATTACTACAGCAACAACAACAGTATTACTACAGCAACAACAACATTACTACAGCAACAACAATAGTTTTACTACAACAACAACAATAGTTTTACTACACCAACAACAGTGTTACTACAGCAACAACAACATTACTACAGCAACAACAGCATTACTACAGCAACAACAACATTACTACAGCAACAACAATAGTTTTACTACAACAACAAGTGTTACTACAGCAACAACAGCAACAACAACAGTATTACTACAGCAACAACAATAGTGTTACTACAGCAACAACAGCATTACTACAGCGACAACAACAGTGTTACTACAGCAACAACAGTGTTACTACAGCAACAACAGCATTACTACAGCAACAACAACAGTGTTACTACAGCAACAACAGCATTACTACAGCAACAACAACAGTGTTACTACAACAACAACAGCAGTACTACAGCAACAACATCATTAATACAGCAACAGCAGTGTTACTACAGCAACAACAGTGTTACTACAGCAACAACATCATTATTACAGCAACAACAACAGTGCTACTACAGCAACAATAACAGTATTACTACAGCAACAACACCAACAGTGTTACTACAGTAACAACATTGTTACTACAACAACAACAACAAAGTGTTACTACAGCAACAACAGTGTTACTACAGCAACAACAACAACAGTGTTACTACAGCAACAACATTGTTACTACTACAACAACAACAACAAAGTGTTACTACAACAACTACAGTGTTACTACAACAACAACAACAGTGTTACTACAACAACAACAACAAAGTGTTACTACAACAACTACAGTGTTACTACAACAACAACAACAAAGTGTTACTACAACAACTACAGTGTTACTACAACAACAACAAAGTGTTACTACAGCAACTACAGTGTTAGTAGCCACAATTATGCTACCACAGCCATAACATTTTTACTGCACACACAACATGTTTACTAAAGCCATAACATGCTTACGTATCTTAATCATCTATACGTATTTCCTCCCACAGCAAGTGTTGTGTAGTGCAGTCGTTTTATCATTTGATAAACAAATTAATATAATTTAAAGTCGATAGACTAAAAATGAATTAAAATGCATGGTTGAATTATATTACTCTATATTACACTTTACGTTTTTATTTTCCCTATTTGTCTTTGTTAGCGCAGCCTGCCACTATTTTCGTATATGAACCGGTCACTATTTTACCATATGGACCGGCCAGATGCCTGCATTATTATTTTAGATAAAAAGTATAATATAGCAAATAGATCATGTCACTTCGGGTCATATGGCAGTATATGGACCGGTCCGTCACCAAAAGAATATTATATGGACCTCAGAAGCTTCGGTTCATATGATATTTTTTTGGTGACAGACCGGTCCATATACTGCCATATGACCCTCAGTGCCATGAACTATTTACTATATAAGGAGTGTCTTTATTATTATACTACGTATATTGTGAGGAGTTATTAAATGAAAGATTTGTTTAATTTTTATATATATTCTTAAGCTAAGCAATATATTTATATATATACATTACATTTACAGTTCGTAAAAGTGTAACCATTATTAATAAACCTAAAACTCATCTCCCTCAGCCTGTGTTCTTTGATTTTCTATCTCCCAAAGGACTTTTTAATTTTTTGGCTGTCCAATCTTTTAACTGTAAAAGTAAATTACAAGAGGAAATTAATTAGGTGTATTCACGAGTACGATAGCTGCGGTTATACTTATTAATCCTAGAGGGCACCATCCGCACTGTAGTCAGTCTTTCAACACACACAAGATTGATAAGAAATATTTATTACTGAAATTTATATTTCCTAAGTAGTACATTTATAACTTAAGCGAAGGTTCACTTTCCTCAAAAATAGGTAATCATATCCCATGATGTTATTGTGGATAAACCGGAACACGACGGTTACTGCCCACCCTTCCGGAGGACCTGTTTTCTTCATGTAAATTGTGATTTTTGTACAGTTTCTACTAATTTGTATGTTAGTTAAGCATATATTATCGTGTACAAATATTTCCAGATCGCTTGTTGGTTTTTTTTTTCTAAATACGACAATGATCATGAACAATTTTCTTTCTGACTATAAGTTTGAAAACGCAGAAATGTTGAGATGTTGAGATTCCCTATTACTATCTAAACACACAAAGATTACTGGTTTAATATTTTGTATGTAAATTCACAATACATGTATATTAAAGAGGCATTATCTACGATTTTGACAAAAAAAAATACATGTTTTGGAAATTGGTAAACAGCTTTAAAATGATGAAATAAAGGTAAATATTTCACATTAAACAGTTTATCGAACCACTTTTCGCCTTTTGAGAACGAAAATTACCATCGATTTATTATTTCCTTGCAAGCAAATAATTTGACCTCGCTTTCTCCGTATGCAACTGACCTTACTAGTGACAGGTAAAAACGAATAATTTGTATTTAGTCGCTTATTAACTGCAAACTTGCATGCTTCTTTGTCCGTAATTAACGCCGACTAAAAACAGATTCACAGAAAATAAGAAATAAGTGCATTGTTGTACTGATTTAATGACGATTCGGCAAACCCCGTAAACAATGCCGATAATTAATAAGATGGCGTCCATTTCTTGATCGATCTCAAAACACGAGCAGTTGCACCTTTTTCTCCCGAAGCGCGTACATTTCATAACATTTATAAGTTACAGAAACACGTTTTATTAAGGCATCAATCATATCTAATAGTTTTTATGGGTAGCAAAAATTTACGATTTTGGCAGATAAAGCCCCTTTAACTTACTAGTCTACTTTCGTGATGACGTCATCTGTGTCATATAAACCGTTAATTGTACTTATTAAATGTTATTTGATATCTGTAAATGTATCCCACCATTATACCTAGTCTATATTTATATTGTATATGAAAAATTGTTGTTTATAATTATAGATATTCTTTAGAATTTATTGTATCCCCCATAAATTCTTTATGACATTGTATACATCCAATGACCTTGATTTATTTACCAATATTATTGTGAAATAAAAATTCAATGCTTGACATGAAACGCATTTAACAAACCTTGCATTGTACATTAAATCTCAACAAAAACTTTTATCCATTATAAAAGTTACACAACACGGGTAAGACGACACTACGGACATGAACTTTCTATCTGTAAAGCAAGTTCTTATCACAGTGTTATGTTTTTAAATTAGACCAGTCTAGGGAGTAGATGACACATTTGCATTCGTTAGTTTACCACGAGGGAACTGGAACCCCCAAGGTAATGCAATAAAACAGTTTGTCAGAATAAGCTTACAACCAATGAGAACGATGTGCGAGATGAATCAAATGCACATCTCAATTTTACTGGGAGACTTAAAGGAGCGCCTAGTGTACTGGTAATACAGGTAAATGTCGCCCTGTTTGCTAGGACTAATCATTGGTGACCCCTTTCCGTAATACATTCCGTATCCAATTTCTGGTATGGTAGTGTATATCAATAGTAATATGGTAGTGTATATCAATATAGCAAATCAATATTTCCTTCTTTTCAGTTCTGAATAATTTGTTAACTTGTTTTAATTAACGATAGAAACTGAATTATTAATGGGAGATGATGAGACAGAAGGTGTTTATTTGACAGTGCACTGGAGCAACTATCTTTTGTCGAAGGAGTTTTAACGGAATAAGAACATATTAATTGAAATTATATATATATAAACGTCTAAAATTAACACCAAGTACACAAAAAAAAGTGAGAAAGAATTAAACATTTTGTTGAATGAAACATTTTCGTCTCACCGAGATACTTTTTCAATGTCTGATTAATTGAAAAAGTCTCTCGGTGAGACCAAAATTTTGTCATTCAACAAAGTGTTTAATTCTTTCTCACAAACCATTTTAGACGTTTATATATATAGTGAGTGGGTTAGTGATTGCTACTAACCTCCACATGAACAATTGTTCAGCTATATCATAACAAAAACAAGCTACATTCAATGAAATGATGATGTTCATTTTTTGTTACTAGATCTACATTGTCTTTGGTTTAACCAAATTCACCACATGCACCTTTCAACTGTTACATTGACTCAGTGGTTCTAATTAAGGATTGTCGTTTTTTAAAGATCCGTTCATTTTCAATAGTTTGGGATCAAGGAATTGGCAAATTTAATATCTACCAAATATGTCAGAAACATTTACAACAATATGGCTATTATTATTGTCTGTTTATCTCTAATAGGGGATGGATATTGGAAATAGGCTATATTATCCAAGATCCGCTATTAGAAAACTGTCATTGTTATTATTCTTTGTATTTTGGTTTCTTACAATCAGTTTCAGTAATTGTATTTAGTTTGTTTTGTTTAACAGTGTCGTATATTGTTGTTCTATACGACAAACTGATATAATTTGTGCTAATAGACTTGTTAGTACAACATTGGGATTCCTGTGATAACTACTACGTCATCTCACTTCGTCATCCCTACTTCTAGTTGCGTTCAGTTATATTATATGTTTTTAGAATTAAATCATCTGACACGTTAAGATGAAGAAAGTTTAATACAATGTAACTTCTTGGTGCAAATCAGGGGCGGATCCAGGATTTCAAGTTAGGGGGGGCGCACATAAAAAAAATGCACCGAGCGGAGGGAGGCGCGATAATGTTTGGGGTATTTCGTGTGAAAAATCACGATTTTACGCCAACAAATCATATTTGTTCCAATTGCAGAGGGAGGCGCGAAAATTTTTGGGGTATTTTGTGTGAAAAATCACGATTTTACGCCAACAAATCATATTTTTTCCAATTTTAGGCCGGGTGCGCGCGCCCCCCCCCCCCCCCCCCTGGATCCGCCCCTGCAAATGAAAGAAACAATATGAAATTCACCACGTACACAAACAAATGAAAATGGCGGTTGCGTGTTTCTTTAGGAGTGTAAAAAAATCACCAAATATTAATATACTACAGGTACAATGTATAAGAAATCTACCAGATATCTGAAACAAACTATGAAATTAACGACAAACGACAGATGATTAAAACAAACAAACAAAAATCAACCATGAAGCCTTTCAACTGTCACAGTACTTCATTATATATATATATATTAAACTAAATGCAACACTGGTAATTAGTTTCTTCTGTTTACCCAAGATCCGATGGACATTTTTAACCAGTGTTATTTTGATTTCTAAGTTTGTTTGTTTTTTGTTTTGTTTCACTATGTCTTATATAATACCGGTATTCATATGACATAAACTAATTTGATTCTTAAATCGGTGCATTCAGACTTGTTTGTCAACCTTCGGGGTTTTTCCACGATCAAAACCGTTACACTATTTCACATTTTCTGAATATTCACTTCATTCTGCGTTCAGTTGTATACATAAATATTTTAATAAGTTCATTAATCACGTTCCGATGCAAAATCTTTAATAATTACTTTATGTTTTATTTATAACCATTCAATTATATACTTTTAATATATCATATGTCTTATTGTCAGCAACCAGTACTGCTACACTAAAGTGTTTTAAACTGTGACTTCGTCAAATACTATATATAACGATACCAATTCTCGAACATTTGATAACGTAGAAGGTGGCATGATGTGGCATTATCGAAGGACAAATTGTGTAGAAAACATTATTTTGTCAAAGCGCACAAACCTCCATTAAATTTAGGAATCGGCAGCCCTTTTCACAAAAATTCTTACGATAAAAAATTGTCGTAAGTGTAAAACTAAGATTAAAAAGAGTTTCACAAAAATACTTACGATAATCTTAAGTGTAAAAATAGTCCTAACTTTATGTGTAAAACTTTCCTGACCTAAGTGTAAAATTTTGATCGTAAGAGAAATTTTGGTCTTATCCTTTATCGTAAGTGAAAAAAATAGAATAAAAGATGGACGATGTATTGGCGCTTCGACTTGAAAATAAGAGAGCAATTCATCGTTATCGTATTTTCTCTGACCGTATGACAAACCTAATTACACATATTGATAAATGTTTATTGAAATGAATATGGTTTAATACAAACAGACGCTACAAATGACATTGTTGTTTACTCCTTTTTGGCGTGACTAATAACAGAGTCTATAACGATGCATTCCGTACATTTACCTTTTCAATGCAGCAAAGTGTATCGTTTACATGACCAAAAAAATCAGGATAATTCTTTTAATTTTAGATTTCAAATTGGGAACTATCGATAATCGAAAAGACTACTTGCAAACTTTGGGAGAATTCTTCTTTTTCATTATGATTTTTTTTTTTTTTTGATAAAAACAGGAATACGGGATTTTCTTCTAGACATCTACTCCGCTTACAAAAGTTTTGTATGAACAGCCGCTTTAGGACTGGAATTTTCTGGATCCAATGATATCGTTTTGATTTTGCCTTTATAATTGTAATATAATTGATTAATTTCTGGCAACTTCGATGATCATCGAACACTCTGGCAATACATATTATGTATGATAAACTTGTGTACATTCTTCTGTTATATTAATATTAATATATAACAGGGATATTTATTCGTCTTCATGATTGATAGATGATAAACACATCTTAATTTGGGTTATCTCAGAAAAATCGGGATAAATTTTCATCAATGAAAGAACAAGCGTTTAATTTTATGTGGGATGGGATTAATTGGAAAAAAGAGGGTAAATATTTTGCTGACAAATAACCGATAAAATGAATTATAGGAATAGGGTTTATTTCACACTCAGATGCACTCCCTTAAAAAATACTTCTACCAAAAGTAACCACGCGTGGATGATGACGCACAAATGATAATTATTATAGATCATTTTAATTTACATGCATTAGAAATGTTCCTCTATACGAAAATCATACCCGTTCATATTTTGTGCAGTTATTGGTGACCGATTCATATATTAGATAAAAATTCAATATAAACATACAAACACATCATAGCATAAAAAAACTGCTTATAAATTAGTGCCGGGAATATTTTATAGAATAATTTTATTTAAAAAAATGTTTTGTTGAGCTATGGAAATGAAACTAGGTTGCTAAGGAAGATGGTTTATGGTGTTTAACGCCCCTTTCAACAATATATCGGTCAGTTTTATTGGTGGAGAAAACTGGAGTACTCGGAGAAAACCATTGACCTGTCGCAAATCACTGACAAACTTTATCACATAATGTTGTATCGAGTACACCTAAGGAAGAATTTTTATCGTAAGTGTAATTTTAGTCGTAAGATTAAAATTTGTCGCAAGATAATCTTTGTGAAAAGGACTTAGGAATTGTCGTAAGATAATCTTAAATGAAAAAGTTAGGACTATAGTTACGAATTTTTGTGAAAAGGGCTACAGTTCATGCTTAATTGTGGATTATATATTTGAACAATTTAGTAGAATATATGAATAGTTAAACCATAAATAGATTTTTTTTTTGAACATTTTAGTTTAAGTATCAATGAAACCTAACAGTTAGCTTTAATTTTTTGAACATTTTAACTATATATATTTAAGTGTCACGTTAGTTTTAATTCCCATTTATATTTAATAAACGTTAAAGAAAACCGAAGTGGCAATCAAAAATGGACAGATAAGAGAAACTGGCAACATAGACAAATTAAAACAAAACAATTTCACAACACAAAATGTGTTTGACACAACTATACGTAAAGAAACGCAACTAACGTAAATAAAACATTAGCCCTCCTACAAACAAACACAAATAACGTAAATAAAACATTAGCCCTCCTACAAACAACTGGAAGTCAAGACTTTTATGCGGAAATCGCAATGGACATCACAACACTGAGCTCAGAACGTAAAGACACAAAATAGAACAACACAAGAAAAACAATGAGCAACACGGACCCAATCAAAAAGCCGAGTGTGAACTCAGGTGCTGGCGAAGGGTAAGCACTTCCTGCTTCTTATAAGACACCCGTCGTGTTTCTCATATACAGTCTGAGTTAAAGTGTTGGTAGTGATAGAGTAAAGATGTGGTTTTCTGCATCCGTGTCTTGCATGTCATATTTTATGGTTGTATTCTTGAAATGTTTCACGTTTTCTTATGTATGTTACTGTTAGGTTTAATTGTAATATCTAAGTATACTATTATCTAATCTCATACTGAGCAGTAGTTTGTGGTCGTTGATGACCCACTACAGAGAAAAAATTGTCGATAGTACAATTACATCTACTCTTTCCTAAGGCGATCTAAGCAGCCGCCTTTAAGTCCATCCCATTTATACCATTTTCCATATATGATTAATTATTTGGAGATGGGTGGAATACTGCTCACTTCATTTTGATGTGGTCACTATTTATTGTCTGTTTTCCAGTGCTTTGATTTTGTTGTGTACGCTATAATATTACGGAAACACTAGTTTTACTGTGCTCGCTATTCTTTCTTTTGTTATTGTTTACAATTTGCTTCAATGCTATCTTATTATGTCATGTTGTGGTTGCCCTGTTGGACATATTTGTGTACATTTTTTTCTCACTTCAGTGCATTCAGACTTGTATGTCAACCCCAGGGTTTTCCAAGATCATAACCGTTACGTCATGTCCCAATTTCTGAATGGTATTACCAACTTCGATTTACGTGACTTTGCATGATGTTTTCTTTTCAATAATTCATAAAGCAAGCTCCGATGAATATATAACTTTTATTTACGGCATGACAAGTTATCTAAATGTTCATTTATATACATGTTATCTAGGCGTATATTATTTATGTTATTGTCAGTGATCAGTCGTCCAGAATTATCTGTTTTATACATTTTTATTATGCAACAATTGCTTTATTGTTGGTTGATTAAGAAGTAATGGGTAATTATCTATATCTACTGGGTATTTCAAAGATTTGACTATGAACAGATCATGACATGCATAAATAGATACAAATGTAGATTTCATAATTATTATTATGCACGGCAACTCCAGTGCCGGATTTAGATAAAGAGAGGCCCTAGGCTATTCCACTTGTGAGGCCCCTCCCAATTCCCCACCTTCACGACTGGAGGAAGATGGAAGGGTATTCAATCAATTTGAATAAAGGCGAAGATGATAAGGGGTGTTTAAAATTCTGCAATTTTCTGAAATGGAGTGCAACTGTGTAAGGAAAATTACTGAAGGGTGTTTAGAAAGTACACTACTTTATGACAGCATGAGTGAAAAAGTCCAATAACAGTGTTAAAAATATTATACACCTTGGCCGGAGACCCCCTAAATTTTGAGGCCCTAGGCTTCAGTCCTATCGCGCCTATAGGTAAATCCGGCACTGGGCAACCCTCTTTTATGTACATCGACTTTGTTGTGCGAAAATCGAAAAATAACAAATTGAACAAATACGATGATATAACGTACATATTTAAGGGTGACTACATCAAAGATGGTACACATATTGTGTTTACAGATATGCATTGCTAATATACGTTACATAAATAAATGTGAAAGCAGATACGTTTAACATATCAATGTCTTCTGGTATCATAAAATTGGCAGATAGGACACTCGTTTTTTATTTAAAAAACATTAAATTTAAATACAAACAAAATGTATGTATTTAAAAGGTGAATTATTCGAATTGTATTTTTAAATATGTAGAAAATGTATGATGTTACCTGGTTGTCATTATTGTCATTAGAAATACACACAAAACCACGAACTAGATATAAACAAAAGAAAGAAAAGAAAATAAAACTTAAACAGTGATGGTAAACGATTCCACCAATATCTACAAGATGAACAATCACCCTCGCCTCAAATCATTGAACACAAAAAGGCCACGACATATGGTGTTGGAAACCCAGCTCCTGACCTGGGACAGGCATACAAATGTGGCGGGTCTTAACCTGTTAATGGGATCTCGACTCTCTAGATAATTACACGTATATCCTCATCCTTACCCATTAATCATTCTTATCTGAAAGATAATATATTTGTCTCATAAGTGGTTTGTAGATAAAGGAACCTTTAGAATATACAATTTATTGTTATGAAATCATTGTCAGGATTACCAGATTCCTTCCGTCTCTTAACGTTTAAAATGTAGAAATCACATGTATCAAAATTTTTTCGACCAGAACATATATTTTATGTTTTCAATCAGTTTCATTTTAATTGGATTTCGTATATCTGTATTTACCACCATCACAAAGGGTTTATGTCAATTCAATTACACTAACACCCATTTAATATTTAGAGAGGGTTTACGTCCTTGCAAAATTTTGATGAATACTTTATATAGACTCAGAATCTGCCATATGGAAAGAAAGTGCTCATTTATAATGTAAACAATAGTTTAAATTATTATTTAATATGTCAAATTATTTTTGAAATGGATTCAGAAAAATAGTTTACACAGTTTTTAATTCACAATAAGTAAATAACCCTATGTTATCCAGTAAATAAACAAACTCTAAATCAAACATTATAATATTTTATATTATGAACACTCTTTTTGCCTCCGTATCTGTAATATAAATCAAAGATAAGGAACCAGTTGATATGACAATGTTATTTTTACATATTCAATGGCAGGTGATCGGCTGATGCGTGATTTTGTCTTTTGAACATGTTGAAGACATGCTCAAAGTTAACGACAGAAAAAAGACGCTAAACAGTCATGGCTGCCCAAGTCAACGACAGAAAAAAAGACGTTAAACAGTCATGGCTGCCCAAGTCAACGACAGAAAAAAAGACGTTAAACAGTCATGGCTGCCCAAGTCAACGACAGAAAAAAAGACGCTAAACAGTCATGGCTGCCCAAGTCAACGACAGAAAAAAAGACGTTAAACAGTCATGGCTGCCCAAGTCAACGACAGAAAAAAAGACGCTAAACAGTCATGGCTGCCCAAGTCAACGACAGAAAGAAAGACGTTAAACAGTCATGGCTGCCCAAGTCAACGACAGAAAAAAGACGTTAAACAGTCATGGCTGCCCAAGTCAACGACAGAAAAAAAGACGTTAAACAGTCATGGCTGCCCAAGTCAACGACAGAAAAAAAGACGTTAAACAGTCATGGCTGCGCAAGTCAACGACAGAAAAAAAGACGTTAAACAGTCATGGCTGCCCAAGTCAACGGCAGAAAAAAAGACGTTAAACAGTCATGGCTGTCCAAGTCAACGACAGAAAAAAAGACGTTAAACAGTCATGGCTGCCCAAGTCAACGACAGAAAAAAAGACGCTAAACAGTCATGGCTGCCCAAGTCAACGACAGAAAAAAAGACGCTAAACAGTCATGGCTGCCCAAGTCAACGACAGAAAAAAAGACGCTAAACAGTCATGGCTGCCCAAGTCAACGACAGAAAAAAAGACGTTAAACAGTCATGGCTGCCCAAGTCAACGACAGAAAAAAAGACGTTAAACAGTCATGGCTGCCCAAGTCAACGACAGAAAAAAAAGACGTTAAACAGTCATGGCTGCCCAAGTCAACGACAGAAAAAAAGACGTTAAACAGTCATGGCTGCCCAAGTCAACGACAGAAAAAAAGACGTTAAACAGTCATGGCTGCCCAAGTCAACGACAGAAAAAAAGACGTTAAACAGTCATGGCTGCCCAAGTCAACGACAGAAAAAAAGACGCTAAACAGTCATGGCTGCCCAAGTCAACGACAGAAAAAAAGACGTTAAACAGTCATGGCTGCCCAAGTCAACGACAGAAAAAAGACGTTAAACAGTCATGGCTGCCCAAGTCAACGACAGAAAAAAAGACGCTAAACAGTCATGGCTGCCCAAGTCAACGACAGAAAAAAAGACGCTAAACAGTCATGGCTGCCCAAGTCAACGACAGAAAAAAAGACGTTAAACAGTCATGGCTGCCCAAGTCAACGACAGAAAAAAAGACGTTAAACAGTCATGGCTGCCCAAGTCAACGACAGAAAAAAAGACGTTAAACAGTCATGGCTGCCCAAGTCAACGACAGAAAAAAAGACGTTAAACAGTCATGGCTGCCCAAGTCAACGACAGAAAAAAAGACGTTAAACAGTCATGGCTGCCCAAGTCAACGACAGAAAAAAAGACGTTAAACAGTCATGGCTGCCCAAGTCAACGACAGAAAAAAAGACGTTAAACAGTCATGGCTGCCCAAGTCAACGACAGAAAAAAAGACGCTAAACAGTCATGGCTGCCCAAGTCAACGACAGAAAAAAGACGTTAAACAGTCATGGCTGCCCAAGTCAACGACAGAAAAAAAGACGTTAAACAGTCATGGCTGCCCAAGGCAACGACAGAAAAAAAGACGTTAAACAGTCATGGCTGCCCAAGTCAGCGACAGAAAAAAAGACGTTAAACAGTCATGGCTGCCCAAGTCAACGACAGAAAAAAAGACGCTAAACAGTCATGGCTGCCCAAGTCAACGACAGAAAAAAAGACGTTAAACAGTCATGGCTGCCCAAGTCAACGACAGAAAAAAAGACGTTAAACAGTCATGGCTGCCCAAGTCAACGACAGAAAAAAAGACGTTAAACAGTCATGGCTGCCCAAGTCAACGACAGAAAAAAAGACGTTAAACAGTCATGGCTGCCCAAGTCAACGACAGAAAAAAAGACGCTAAACAGTCATGGCTGCCCAAGTCAACGACAGAAAAAAAGACGTTAAACAGTCATGGCTGCCAAAGTCAACGACAGAAAAAAAGACGTTAAACAGTCATGGCTGCCCAAGTCAACGACAGAAAAAAAGACGTTAAACAGTCATGGCTGCCCAAGTCAACGACAGAAAAAAAGACGTTAAACAGTCATGGCTGCCCAAGTCAATGACAGAAAAAAGACGTTAAACAGTCATGGCTGCCCAAGTCAACGACAGAAAAAAAGACGTTAAACAGTCATGGCTGCCCAAGTCAACGACAGAAAAAAAGATGTTAAACAGTCATGGCTGCCCAAGTCAACGACAGAAAAAAAGACGTTAAACAGTCATGGCTGCCCAAGTCAACGACAGAAAAAAAGACGTTAAACAGTCATGGCTGCCCAAGTCAACGACAGAAAAAAAGACGTTAAACAGTCATGGCTGCCCAAGTCAACGACAGAAAAAAAGACGCTAAACAGTCATGGCTGCCCAAGTCAACGACAGAAAAAAAGACGTTAAACAGTCATGGCTGCCCAAGTCAACGACAGAAAAAAAGACGTTAAACAGTCATGGCTGCCCAAGTCAACGACAGAAAAAAGACGTTAAACAGTCATGGCTGCCCAAGTCAACGACAGAAAAAAGACGTTAAACAGTCATGGCTGCCCAAGTCAACGACAGAAAAAAAAGACGTTAAACAGTCATGGCTGCCCAAGTCAACGACAGAAAAAAAGACGCTAAACAGTCATGGCTGCGCAAGTCAACGACAGAAAAAAAGACGTTAAACAGTCATGGCTGCCCAAGTCAACGACAGAAAAAAAGACGTTAAACAGTCATGGCTGCCCAAGTCAACGACAGAAAAAAAAGACGTTAAACAGTCATGGCTGCCCAAGTCAACGACAGAAAAAAAGACGTTAAACAGTCATGGCTGCCCAAGTCAACGACAGAAAAAAAGACGTTAAACAGTCATGGCTGCCCAAGTCAGCGACAGAAAAAAGACGTTAAACAGTCATGGCTGCCCAAGTCAACGACAGAAAAAAAGACGTTAAACAGTCATGGCTGCCCAAGTCAACGACAGAAAAAAAGACGTTAAACAGTCATGGCTGCCCAAGTCAATGACAGAAAAAAGACGTTAAACAGTCATGGCTGCCCAAGTCAACGACAGAAAAAAAGACGTTAAACAGTCATGGCTGCCCAAGTCAACGACAGAAAAAAAGACTTAAACAGTCATGGCTGCCCAAGTCAACGACAGAAAAAAAGATGTTAAACAGTCATGGCTGCCCAAGTCAACGACAGAAAAAAAGACGTTAAACAGTCATGGCTGCCCAAGTCAACGACAGAAAAAAAGACGTTAAACAGTCATGGCTGCGCAAGTCAACGACAGAAAAAAGACGTTAAACAGTATTCAAAAATGTGGGAAAATAGAAGGAAAAATAAGATGTGTTTCGAAAGAAGTGACATCATTGAAGCCTAAAACTGGAGTCAACTTTGTCCAAAAAATGCAATGTTTTCAGTACGAGTATTCATTAGAATCCTAAATAAGGATTACCCCCAACTTCCATGTCTCATATATGCATCTTGTTTATTAATTAGGTTTATAAAGCAAATTTCGCATGGGACAGCTTTTATTATTTTTAGGGGCTGGAGATTAAATCTATTAACAAAATGATTGCAAAACGATGGTTAAATAGCATTTATTGGTGGCTCATTTGTCTTCAAGTAAAACTTCCTGATATTGAAATATAAAAAGTCACAAAAATATTATAATAGGTGAAAAAATAAACATTTTCAATCTATTTATCAAAATCGATGTCCCATTCGTAACTGTGTTTGTTTATTTCATATCAATATTTTTTCTTTGTAATGACTATTTAATAACTTTAAAGGTAAAAATCGACCTAAGAATTTCGTTACAGGATGTTGATTATTTCACAAAATCGCTTTCTATTGCTTCATTCAAACTTATCGCTTTTTGCAAGTCATATATATATACATTATTTCTCACCATGATATGTATATTTTTTTTAATTTTCAAACATCTAAGTCAATAAGGCTAGAAGTTATTATCGTAAACGATTTCCTATACTAATTAGAATCTTGTCTGGAAATCTTAACACTTGAAATTGGTATCTATTTCATTGATTGATTGATTTTTTTTTATGTTTAACGCCACTTTCAGCAATATTTTAGCTATATCATGGCGACCAGCTTCAGTGGTGGAAGAAGCCGGAGAGAACCACCGACCATAGACAAGCAACTGGTAAGCTTTATCACTTGCGGCTGCGAGTCAAGTGCACCTTTTTTGTAATTTACAAAGCCGGTCTATTTCAATGAAGGATAAGTGTAGTTTTAATGTCTCCTGTTAAACAATATAGATAGATAGTGTGTGTGATATATGTTTATTATTTACCACGGTATCATTATTGTTGCTAACTGCATTCAGTTTGCTTTATATCTATAATGGTTCTTTTATAACTAAAATCTAAGAGTTCAACTCCACTCAAGATAGATATACTCGATATATTAATGTTTATCGCTGTTTTTTCTCTCTGAATATTCTGACTTCCTCCACCAAAAAATCAAACCCGACAGTCACGATATACGTCAAACATCATTTAAAGTGCAGCTTAGTATTCATTAAGGTAATCATGTATCTCATTTGTAGATGGTAACCACTATGGTCTTAAACACATTCTAAAATTTCAACCAAAGAATTAAATAAATGTTAGGATTGTGTTGGGTACGTTTACACTATAATATATCAACCCAGGGTTTTCCAATACCAAAGCAGTTCACTAATAGATCAACCCAGGGTTTTCCAATACCAAAGCAGTTCATGTGTGATGAATTTAATTTAACACTACAACTTCTAAAACTGCCATTATGATAATGCAGATTACAAAATAAATGTGTAAGTACACAATAAATAACCTTCAATAAATTACTTTGAATTTGTAATAATTTAATCATCAATGATTTTCTTATGTCAATAAACCAGTATGTTTTTGAAAACAAGTACACCTTACTCTGTGGTGAAAATGTTATTACCAAGAATTCCCGGGAACTCCGTGTGACCGTGTCCCACACACAAAATTCAAGGCAAAACACATCGTGCATATTATGTAAGCGGTCTCTATAAACACCGCAACGGACCTCCTTTGTGCACAAATTAAAGGCATATTTCTGTTAAAAGTGCTTAAAGAATATCTTCAATTGCTCCTTTAAAGGCATATTTCTATTAAAAGTACACAAAGAATATCTTCAACTGCTCCCCGAAATGCATATTTCTGTTAAAAGTGCACAAAGAATATCTTCAACTGCTCCCTGAAGGCATATTTCTGTTAAATGTGCACAAAGGTAAAGTACCACTTAGAGTAAGACTAAAGACCAAAAATAGAAAAGTGCAACAATGAACCGTTGCTAAAGTCTCCCAAACCTATAGGATTTCATAGTAGACTCCACTTCTATTTGGACCTCCTAACATTTACTTATTAAAGCCCAAACATTTAGAACAACTTAAACATCCAGAACAAGCACACCGTACAACATCGATAATGTGAACAACATTTGAAGGAAATAAGAATAAGAATAATAATAATAATAAAGTTGATGATGATAATAATAATAATAAGACAAAAACAACATTTTTCCTGTTTGGGATATTTACTCTTCAACCAACTGATATATGTATGTTTTATAACATGTACTTTTCAGAAGGCTTTCACTTTAAAGACATACTTTATGGATCTACATGTTTTAATGGAATTTCCTTAGGTCAATGACATCCTCTACTAAAATTTTAGTTATCACAAAAATTGCATAGATATATAATTATGTCATTCAATAACTGTAGTATATGTCGAACACACCGAAAAATTATGTCCTGATCACTGAGAGGGAAAATTATGTTTTACTTCTTTTTCAGTTTAGTAAACAACCAATTGTAACATTAATCTCTGTTTAATCCCTCGTCAGGGTCGTTTATTGTCAGATTATTATTTTAAAATATATCTTCAATTAACAGAGACATGTTGATGCATGATAAACAACCTCTTGTAAGATTCAATAAGAAATATATATTTATTTTTTAATATAAGGTCCGCTACGTCAAATACAGTGTTACTGTGTCCTCATGAGTCAAAAACCAATTGAACTAACAACAACAAAATCAATAACAACAACAAAAGAAAAAGGAAAAAAAAAAAAAAAAAACAAACACTCCACCCCTATTTATTAAATATTAAAAGTCAATAAAGACAACAATAATCTATCTGCTATGTTTTGTACACGGCCTGCAAGACGTCTTCCGACTATATGTTAATTTATTTCCGTTAAGGAAAATATTTACTCTCTCTGTAGAATGACTATTACACATTATCTCTGGCCGAGGTGGGTGTTTGTGTTTACTCTTTCTTTGAGATTTGTTTCACATCCGTTGAAGTAAATCCAACCTTCGACGTTCCTGACATTTTATTCTTAATAATATGTTAAATTCATTATTGTTATGGTTAACTAGTGTCAGTGTCTGTATAAAGAAGCCTTCATCGAACTGGAACGTTTAATATCTCAAAACATGATGGAACAACAAGTGCTTGTTCAACACTTGCCCAGTTGCTTGCCCTTGGTCGGTGGTTCTCTCCGGGTACTCCGGTTTCTTCCACCACTAAAAACTGGTCGCCATGACATAGCTGAAATATTGCTGAAAGTGGCGTTAAGCACAAAAAAATCACAAGCAATCAATAAACACTTGCTAGTGGGTTTACTACAATCGTTCAACAATATGATGACAAGAACACATGATATGATGACGATGTCCGGTTTGAACTTAACCGTTAGACTTAGTTGGATTTTAATAGTGCTAGCTCACCGATACAACAGTACATGTGTAAACAAAGATACCGCTCCGCTCTTACTCCTCGATGGTGCTAGCTTAGCGGAGAAGCAGCAAATACAAATTTCATTGATTTTGGTTTGACCTGACTGGGGCTCGAACTGACCACAATCCACCACACTCGATAGAACTGACCACAATCTACCACACTCGAGTGGAACTGACCACAATCTACCACACTCGATAGAACTGACCACAATCTACCACACTCGAGTGGAAGTGTTCCACAATCTACCACACTCGAGTGGAAGTGTTCTACAATCTACCACACTCGAGTGGAAGTGTTCTACAATCTACCACACTCGAGTGGAAGTGTTCTACAATCTACCACACTCGAGTGGAAGTGTTCTACAATCTACCACACTCGAGTGGAAGTGTTCCACAATCTACCACACTCGAGTGGAAGTGTTCTACAATCTACCACACTCGAGTGGAAGTGTTCTACAATCTACCACACTCGAGTGGAAGTGTTCCACAATCTACCACACTCGAGTGGAAGTGTTCTACAATCTACCACACTCGAGTGGAAGTGTTCTACAATCTACCACACTCGAGTGGAAGTGTTCCACAATCTACCACACTCGAGTGGAAGTGTTCTACAATCTACCACACTCGAGTGGAAGTGTTCTACAATCTACCACACTCGAGTGGAAGTGTTCCACAATCTACCACACTCGAGTGGAAGTGTTCTACAATCTACCACACTCGAGTGGAAGTGTTCTACAATCTACCACACTCGAGTGGAAGTGTTCTACAATCTACCACACTCGAGTGGAAGTGTTCTACAATCTACCACACTCGAGTGGAAGTGTTCTACAATCTACCACACTCGAGTGGAAGTGTTCTACAATCTACCACACTCGAGTGGAAGTGTTCTACAATCTACCACACTCGAGTGGAAGTGTTCTACAATCTACCACACTCGAGTGGAAGCACGCTAAATATTACACCATGGATGTGGTTTTAATTTTATACAGCCAGAAATGTAGTGAATCGAATAGGTTCAGCTTATTGGTTCACTTACCCAAAGGCCGAATAAACGTTACTGGGCGTCCGTTATCGTTAACTATTTCACAATTTAATGTTCTACTGCTCGAGCAAGTGGAATCAAACTATACAAAGATGATCATTGGGAAGGGGGCGATTCATATTTATACCTCTTTCGGAAGGAGTCAAAAAGTAAGTCTAGCTGGCAGAAATTATGACAATATCAATGTGAATTATACAGGCTTATACAAATCTCTATTTTTCTAATTAATATGTAGTTTCTTATTAGTCCCCGAAGGTATAGTCCTCCAAGAAGTCTGTGTTCAGAAACTGATATGATTTATTAGATACATTTATGTTTGAATTTTACAGTTCCAAAAAAAGTAATTGATTGAAACGAAGGTAGCTCTCCCTAAGACATACAGGTAACTCTCCCTAAGACATACATGTAGGTAATGTTGGCTAACCTGTTGAGGTCGTTTGGTTTACTTACTCACAAAGACTTTTAAATTATTTGGATTTCCGTTTTTTTTTACTATGTTCGTACCCGATGAAGGTAATTCCAGAAAGATTTTGTAAGTACTAAATAATATACCTACATTTTAATTACAACTTCTACTATGTAATAAACTCTGCTTTGTTAAAAACTTTGGTACAGTTTACCGTTTTATCTTCAATTCAATTCTTTGAACTCCGGGTTTTTCCATATTTATAACCGTCACACCATTTAAACATAATACATTTACATGAAAAAAAAGTCTGATTTTTGCCAACTTTATTTGTAATCAGTTACCTTGTTTTACCTGGTGTAGAGGTCATATATTTGGGCTAGTTAGCCCCTGCGACCCTTCTTGATTGGTCATATCCATTTGTCACTTTCGGTTTGTATATATCTGGTCTGAATTTGATTTCGAGGTCTTTCCAATGCGAATTTAGCTAGTTTTTGAACCCATTTACTGTATTTGACTCTATTACTTTCGCGAGCAAACTATTCCAAGTGTCTACTACTCTTTGCGAGAAACTGTATTTTCTAATATTAGTTCTACAATGCTTCTTGTAGATTTTATGCTTGTGGCCTCTGGTGGTGTTCTCATTTTTCGGAAAGATTTTATTGCTATTTACCTTATCTATATTGTTAATAATTCTAAACGTTTCTACCATGTCAGATCTTAATCTCCTGTATTGTAAAGATGGTAATCCTAGATATCTTGATCGGTCGCTATAACTGAGATGTGGAATATTTTTGACCAGTTTTGTGGCTCGTCTTTGAACATTTTCAATTTGGATGGCTTCATTTTTATACATAATTGACCATATATTGCTTCCGTACTCTAGGTGTGCACGGACTATACTTGTATAGAGTGTGGTAAACATATTCTTGTCCATGTATGTAAAGCTTCTTTTTATCATTCCTAGTCTTTGGTTGGCCTTTTTTGTTTGATTGTTGATGTGAATTTGAAATTTTAATTTTCATCTATAGTGATACCAAGGTCTTTCTCTTCTGTGGATTGGGTGATGATATCCCCTCCCATTTGATATTTAGCATTTTTGGGCTTACCGAAATGTACATGTTTGCATTTGGATTTGTTGAAAGTTGATAGCCAATCTTTTTACCACTGCATTAGTCTATCTATATCTCCTTGTAGTTTTATTTCATCATTTGTATTATTTACTGTAGCATACAACTTTGTATCGTCTGCAAAGAGCTTAGCTACATTGTGTACTACGTCAGGCAAATCGTTTATGTACATTGTGAATAGTATGGGTCCAAGAACGCTCCCTTGGGGTATTCCGCTAGTGACATCAGTCCATTTCGAGTTGGGTCCATTAAGCACCACTTTTTGTTTACGTTCCGATAAGAAGTTTTTGATACACTCAAGGATATTTCCAGATATTCCATAACCCTTCAATTTTGTAATTAGCCGATGGTGGGGCACAGTATCAAATGCCTTTTGGAAATCTAGGTATATAGCATCTACAGAGTTGTGGTTATCGAGATGTTCTGTCCAATCCTCCATAACTTCTATAAGCTGAGTTATACATGACTTCCCTTTCCTAAACCCATGTTGATCATTGGTGAATAACTGGTTTGATTCCATATGGTTCATAAGACTGTCCTTAACAAATTTCTCCATTGATTTACATATAATCGATGTCAAACTTATTGGGCGATAATTGGTCACCTGCTGATTTGGTCCTTTCTCATGTAAAGGGGTTACATTTGCTAGTTTCCAAGTATTTGGTATTTTCCTAGTTTCTATTGATTTTTGGAATATCTTAGCCAGTGGTTCGGCTATGTTTTTGGCAGTCTCTTTCAGAAATTTTGGATGCATTTGATCAAGAGTTAGAATATTTATTTCCTTTGTCGCGAAAATTTAACATTAGGTTATATGACAAAAACTCTAAATCAGATAAATTTTTTTTCCTCCAACATTGGGAATCAGAATATTTTTCTAGAAAAAAACCATAATCCCCCCCCCCCCCCCCTTCAAGTTAAATGGTCGTTCCCTAAGTGTTCTTGTACTTTTTGGATATCGAATTCTATTGTTTCAAGTTTTTGATCAGTTCTTGGTGGAAATACCGTATTGGAATACCTTGAGTAGTGTCTTCAATTGTAAATACACTCTGGAAAAATTTGTTGAGCAGTTCCACTTTTATTTTGTTATCCGTTTGTAGTTCTCCGTTTTCATCCATTATGCATGGGATATTTTCTTTGGATTTTGTTTTTGATTGTATAAATTTCCAGAATATCTTATTGTCTTCTTTCATATTTGTTGCGATTGAGCGTTCATATTCATATTTTGCCTGTCTTACATGGTAGATTGCGGATCGTTTTGCTTCATCATAATTGCTCTTATTCAATGGACTTTTACAGTATTAAATCTGTTCCAAAGTTCATCAATATCTCCTTGGGCCAGTTCTAAATCCCAGTCGGTGTTTGCTAATAGCCTATTTATCTCGTCGTAATTTCCTTGGAAGAAGCGTAGTGATTGTTGGTTACTTCTAGTGTTCTCATTTCTCCCAAGTTTAAAATTGAATTCCAAGATTTCATGGTCACTGTTGCCTAATGGAGCATTGTGTACGAACTTGTCAATCATTTCTTTTTCATTGGTGAGGATTAAGTCTAACAAGCTTGGTTGATTATCTCCCCTGTATCTTGTTTCCTGTTTTACATGTTGATACACATATGTATCTCTAACGGATTCTAAGAATTTTGATGCAAGGTGTTCTGGGCCTACATTTGTGTTGTTGTTCTCCCAGTCTATTTCTTTAAAGTTGAAATCACCTACATACAACAGATAGTCATATTTTTTGTTAACCTTATTTGTTAATATTATTTCGTTGAGTTCTTCTTTGCATGTGGTGGTGGTAGCGCTTGGACTACGATAAAGACAAGAGATTAATAATTTCTTGCCATTCTCAAAATGTATTCCTAGTTGTACGTATTCTACAAACTGGTAAATTTTACTGTCTAATTGTAAGGCATTTAATCCCTCTTGTGTGTACATTAGGCATCCTCTCTTAGTGAAAACATTTGGCGGAGAAATGAACATATCGTACCCGTCCATTTTCCATTCTACGCTGCTGATATCAAATTGATCTTTATTTGTTGGTAATATTTCTGTTAATGCTATAACATCATAGCTTTTATTCTGAATAAGTGCCCTGAGTTCATCTCTTTTATTCATAAAACTATCTACATTAGTGTACATAACTTTAAGGTGCTCGCTATTTACAGTGCTTGAGAAGTTAAAGATAAAACTACTTTCCTATTCTTGGTTTGTGGTCGTTCCAAGACCCTGGGCCTGGGGTATTCTGGTATTCTCCAAGTCAAAGCCACCAATGATAGTTTCTTCTCCCAGGCTGGAAAGTGAGAGATGATCCCCATTTACTTCAATATTGTGAGCATGTAAATTGTCAAATAATAATGGTACCAAAGGTTGTTGTGATTGACTTGGAGGTGCGGTATCGTCCATAAATTCTTGGGATCCTGCAATTGCATCAACTATCATTTCTTGATCTATATTTTCTGGGTTATTCTCATTGTCCACTGGTTTTTTTCTCTTTCAATGCTTTTTGTTGTTGTTTTATTTTTCCAGCTCTTCTTTTTTTTATTGTGATCTCGTTGTTGGACAGTCAGGTCTTTTGCAATTATGCACATGGTCAAACAGTTTTTTGTAGGAATGTTTTTAATTTTCGACGCATTGTCAAGTATATCTTTACGTTGTCTTTTATTGTTAAAAATTATCTTAAGCGGTCTATTCCTTTTTGGTGTTGGGTTACCCAGTCGAAATAATAATTTGATATCTGGTTCCTGAACTTTAATTGTGCTACATAATTCATAAAATCTTTTCAAGTCTTGGTCTTTTCTGATTGAACTTGATACATCTTCACTTTTTGGCAAATTAAAGACTATTAGATTGAATGCTCGAATTTTCTGATCTTCAATTTCTCGTATCTCTCGTCTTATATCCTCCTGCAGAGTAGCTCTTATTTCGTCTTTTATTTCATCTACAATTTTTGGCTTGATTTCTCCAACTTCCTCTTTTATTTTATTGCTCATACCATGTTGCATTTCATTCATCTTATCTTCTATTATTGATAGTCTATTGATTGTTTTATCTTTATATAGATTTTAGTTGGGCTGTCATGCTAGTAAGACTGGGAAAATTTTGCTTACATCCATTACAAGTTCATTTAAAGTTATCTGACATGTCTTCTTTGAGGGCTACTAATAGTGTTTTTGATATGCTTGTACAGTCTATACAATAATTGAGCTCGCAGATGCTGCATGTTAAACCTTTACGATCTTCCTTAACAATATTATCACACTTCGGACATGAATTGCTGCCTACACGTTGTCTTTTTGAATCCCTTCTAGATATCGGCGTTGAACTCAATAGTTTCGCAGCCATTTTGGTTTTATTTTTGTCACCCATTTGTACTTTACAATACTATCTTTATTTTACTTTAAGTGTGGCATCCCCGACTCAAATTCTATTAATAACTGTAAGACCTGTCTTGTTGTTTATGTAGTACTTTAAGTTGATCATCAAGTGGTATATCTTTTTATAAAAAGCATGGTGTAAAGAAAATTTAAACAGTGATGATAATCAATTCCACCAATATCAACAAAACAATCAGAATAATGTGTTCGAGTGGAGCGACATTTCTACCCGCGGACTGTTGTTTCAGTGAGCTAGCACTATAAAAATTCAACTCAGCGTGTTGGTCTAGTACAAAGCGGATCTCATCATCATCTCATTGAAAATTAACTTGTTCTCGTAATGATATAGCTGTCGTTAAACAACAATCACTCACTCACACAGATTCTCTCTATGTATTTCCAGGTAACCCAGCATACACACAGGTTCTCTCTATGTATTTCCAGGTAACCCAGCAGACACACAGGTTCTCTCTATGTATTTCCAGGTAACCCAGCAGACACACAGGTTCTCTCTATGTATTTCCAGGTAGCCCAGCAGACACACAGATTCTCTCTATTTATGTCCTGGTAACCCAGCATGCACACAGGTTCTCTCTATGTATTTCCAGGTAACCCAGCAGACACACAGGTTCTCTCTATTTATGTCCTGGTAACCCAGCAGACACACAGGTTCTCTCTATGTATTTCCAGGTAACCCAGCAGACACACAAATTCTCTCTCTTTATGTCCTGGTAACCCAGCATACACACATGTTCTCTCTATTTATTTCCAGGTAACCCAGCAGACACAGAGGTTCTCTCTATTTATGTCCTGGTAACCCAGCAGACACACAGGTTCTCTCTATGTATTTCCAGGTAACCCAGCAGACACACAGGTTCTCTCTATGTATTTCCAGGTAGCCCAGCAGACACACAGATTCTCTCTATTTATGTCCTGGTAACCCAGCATGCACACAGGTTCTCTCTATGTATTTCCAGGTAACCCAGCAGACACACAGGTTCTCTCTATTTATGTCCTGGTAACCCAGCAGACACACAGGTTCTCTCTATGTATTTCCTGGTAACCCAGCAGACACACAGGTTCTCTCTATGTATTTCCAGGTAACCCAGCATACACACATGTTCTCTCTATTTATTTCCAGGTAACCCAGCAGACACAGAGGTTCTCTCTATTTATGTCCTGGTAACCCAGCAGACACACAGGTTCTCTCTATGTATTTCCAGGTAATCCAGCAGACACACAGGTTCTCTCTATGTATTTCCAGGTAACCCAGCAGACACACAGGTTCTCTCTATTTATATCCTGGTAACCCAGCAGACACACAAATTCTCTCTCTTTATGTCCTTGTAACCCAGCATACACACATGTTCTCTCTATTTATTTCCAGGTAACCCAGCAGACACAGAGGTTCTCTCTATTTATGTCCTGGTAACCCAGCAGACACACAGGTTCTCTCTATGTATTTCCAGGTAATCCAGCAGACACACAGGTTCTCTCTATGTATTTCCAGGTAACCCAGCAGACACACAGGTTCTCTCTATTTATATCCTGGTAACCCAGCAGACACACAGGTTCTCTCTATGTATTTCCAGGTAACCCAGCAGACACACAGGTTCTCTCTATTTATGTCCAGGTAACCCAGCAGACACACAGGTTCTCTCTATGTATTTCCTGTTATCCCGGCATATACACAGGTTCTCTCTATTTATGTCCTGGTAACCCAGCAGACACACAGGTTCTCTCTATGTATTTCCAGGTAACGTAGCAGACACACAGGTTCTCTCTATTGATGTCCTGGTAACCCAGCAGACACACAGGTTCTCTCTATGTATTTCCAGGTAACCCAGCAGACACACAGGTTCTCTCTATTTATGTCCAGGTAACCCAGCAGACACACAGGTTCTCTCTATGTATTTCCTGTTATCCCGGCATATACACAGGTTCTCTCTATTTATGTCCTGGTAACCCAGCAGACACACAGGTTCTCTCTATGTATTTCCAGGTAACCCAGCAGACACACAGGTTCTCTCTATTGATGTCCTGGTAACCCAGCAGACACACAGGTTCTCTCTATGTATTTCCAGGTAACCCAGCAGACACACAAATTCTCTCCCTTTATGTCCTGGTAACCCAGCATACACACATGTTCTCTCTATTTATTTCCAGGTAACCCAGCAGACACACAGGTTCTCTCTATTTATGTCCTGGTAACCCAGCAGACACACAGGTTCTCTCTATGTATTTCCTGGTAACCCAGCAGACACACAGGTTCTCTCTATGTATTTCCAGGTAACCCAGCAGACACACAGGTTCTCTCTATGTATTTCCAGGTAACCCAGCAGACACACAGGTTCTCTCTATGTATTTCCAGGTAACCCAGCTGACACACAGGTTCTCTCTATGTATTTCCAGGTAACCCAGCATGCACACAGGTTCTCTCTTTTTATTTCCAGGTCACCCAGCAGACACACAGGTTCTCTCTATTTATGTCCTGGTAACCCAACATACACACAGGTTCTCTCTATGTATTTCCAGGTAACCCAGCAGACACACAGGTTCCCTCTATTCATGTGCAGGTAACCCGGCATACACACTGGTTCGCTCTATTCATGTGCAGGTAACCCAGCAGACACACTGGTTCGCTCTATTCATGCGCAGGTAACCCAGCATACTTACAGGTTCTCTCTATTTATTTCCAGGTAACCCAGCAAACACACTGGTTCGCTCTATTTATGTGCAGGTAACCCAGCAGACACACAGGTTCTCTCTACTTATGTCCTGGTGACCCAGCAGACACACAGGTTCTCTCTATTTATGTACAGGTAACCCAGCAGACACACAGGTTCTCTCTATTTATTTCCAGGTAGCCCAGCGTACACACAGGTTCTCTCTATTTATTTCCAGGTAACCCGGCATACACACAGGTTCTCTCTATTTATGTACAGGTAACCCAGCAGACACACAGGTGCTCTCTATTTATATCCAGGTAACCCAGCGTACACACAGGTTCTCTCTATTTATTTCCAGGTAACCCAGCAGACACACAGGTTCTCTCTATTTATGTCCTGGTAATCCGACATACACACAGGTTCTCTCTATGTATTTCCAGGTAATCCGACAGATACACACGTTCTCTCTATTTATGTCCTGGAAGCCCAGCAGATACACAGGTTCTCTCTATTTATGTGCAGGTAACCCAGCAGACACACAGGTTCTCTCTATTTATTTCAAGGTAACCCAGCATATACACACGTTCTCTCTATTTATATCCTGGTAACTCGACAGACACACACGTTCTCTCTATTTATGTCCTGGTAATCCGACATACACACAGGTTCTCTATGTATTTCCAGGTAATCCGACAGATACACAGGTTCTCTCTATTTATGTCCTGGTAGCCCAGCAGACACACAGGCTCTCTCTATTTATGCATAGGTTACCCGGCATACACACAGGTTCTCTCTATCTATGTCCAGGCAACCCGACATACACACAGGTGCTCTCTATTTATGTACAGATAACTCGACAGACACACACGTTCTCTCTATTTATGTACAGATAACTCGACAGACACACACGTTCTCTCTATTTATGTACAGATAACTCGACAGACACACACGTTCTCTCTATTTATGTACAGATAACTCGACAGACACACACGTTCTCTCTATTTATGTCCTAGTAACCCGGGCCGGCATACACACAGGTTCTCGATCTCTATCTATTTCCAGATCACGATCTACCGCACTCGAGGCGAACACGCTAACGATTACACTATCGATGAGAGTCTTTGGTGGGCATATCTGGCCTGTTTCTTATAGATTAGCGAATGCATAGTGTCTACATAAATGACAATAGAGAATGTAACAATACAATTACATTGTGCAACGTCAACTTTTCGCGCTTTCACAATCCTTCAGAAGACACATAAAAACTAAAAAAAGCGACTTTTTGAGTAGATGTATATAAACAAATATATATTTTGCCATCTTCCACATTCTGTTGGAAATTTATGATTTAAGGTTCTATATTTACAAAATCCAAATAATAAATTGTCATCAAGAATGTGCAAATAGTTTCAGTTTCGAATTGGTCTTTGAAAATCCTATTGTTATTACCTAGAGAAGATGAAATACATTTTTTTATTAATATGTCAAAAATATAAATCTAATAGCGACCAGTTCTTTAATACTGTAAGAAATAAAGTTCCCAACTTTCAATATTATATATGGAACATAATTTCATTTATTTATTGAATTCAGAAGACAGTGTCAATAAGTAAGTACATGAGTTAATTTTTTTATTTCAACAGGGTAACGCGGTTAGCAATAATACAAGTGTGATTAATAATAAATATATATAATAAGTATAATACAATTCAAATACGTTTTTTCATGAAATTTGAATTCGGACTTGGAACAAATGAATTTCCATTATCAGATGTGATCTTAAAGAATAATTTGTATAGTTTGAATATCAAATAAATATTAAATTCTACCATAAATAGTCCACCAATCTATTTTTTAATAGCTGTAAAAATGATACATCGAGTTTAACTCTGTTGGTAAATTGAAAAAAAGATAGTTTGTAACTTAATCACATGCTATACAGGTAGCATCTTGTTGTTCAACTATGAACACCGCTAATATCTATTGTTTATTTTATTTTATATTGTGTAGATCTATATTTATATTTATATTTAATTGTTTTAAGAGAAGGGAAATCTCCAAGCTGTCATCTGGTGGTTCTACCTAATACATTTACTTTTGAAGAAAATAAATTAATAAACTTAGGGAGGGTTGTGTCACAATGACTGTATTTTTGTATTTTGTTAATTCCTTAAAATGATTTTTTATTTACCACAGCAGATATGGATTTTCTTTTGTCTCTCTTTAGAATTAGAGTTATTTCCCTTTGATTGATCAGAGACATATTAGGACATTGATTCTGCTCAATAAATGATGGTAAGCATAATCAAAATTAATAATCATATTGTCATTTATTGTTTTTGTATATACCATTTGTAATTGATTGTTTTTATTTCATTGAATTGATTGTATATGCCCTTATGGGCCGATAATTCGTTAATAAACTATCTATCTATGTCTCTCTTTGTCAATCAGCAACTCTTTTCTTGTTTATGTACAAATGTACATGCAGTTTTTCATTTTGTCCCTCCATTGGACATACAGAATTTGTATTTTGGTAAACAATACGAAATACGAAATACTTTATTAAAGAAAGCTCAATCATTGAACATTAAGGTTGACAAAGATTATGAGATAGTACATGAAAGAAGAATGACATAATAAAATAACAAATAAAATTATAGGTTATAGTTTGTGTTATAGTTTGCATTGGGAGGCAATGAAAGAGAGATAACTGTATTTGGAAAAGATAAAATATAAACCATGCATGCAGAGAACTATGGTGCCATTTGAAAACACGAGTGAATAAATTTTCTCTGACGCAAGATGGATCTTCAATGCTCAATATCCAAACAAATTTATCCTCTGCACTTAATATAGCAGCATTATAATTAAGGACATTTGAAAAGAGTTCTTTTCTGTGGTTTTCAAACCTAGGACAATACATCAGAAAATGAAGTTCATCTTCTACGCTTTTAGAGTTACAATTGGAACATATACGGTTCTCAACAGGAGTAATTGGACGGGTATATCGACCGGTTTCAATATGGAGCTTGTGGTTACTAGTACGAAAGCGTGTAAGAATGTTTCTATGGCTAATATTTCTAATATCAGAAATATAAGTTTCGTATCTAAATATAAACATAAATTTTCTACATGTCCTAAGTTTCTCACATTTGTTTAAGTTAATTTTCCAAACATGATAAGGGAGATAAATCCTATAAGTTTATGCTACAAGTAGCTTATTTTCATAGGCAGTTAATTTTTATAGCTCCGCCGTATGAAAATTAGCTACCGCCAACTTCCGGTCGCTGATTTTCATAAAAATTTACGACATACTCGTCATGATAGAATGATTTGATTGATTTTGGTGTTTAACGCCACTTTCAGCAATATTTCAGCTATATCATGGCGATCAGTTTTAGTGGTGGAAGAAGCCGGAATACACGGAGAGAACCACCGACCATGGGCAAGCAACTGGTAAACTTTATCACTTGCGGCTGCGAGTCGAGTGCACCCTTTTTGTAATTTGCAAATCCGAGCGCGAACCCACGCCGTATTAGTGATAGGCTTGTATGAGCTGTTAGGTAATCCAACTACCTAACTGATCGAGCCACCCGTGCCCTCATGATAGAATCAATATTATTCGAACACACATTGTATTTGTAAATAATATCCGATTGTAGACAAGACTGTCACGTGGTGGAAAGACACAATTCAGAATCAAATATGTATTTTAATTAAGTAAACCACAGAGGTGCTAATTCGTGACTGATCTGATCCTGGTAATTTTTCTCATTTTGTAGATATTAATATGTGTACCTATTAATATGTGTACCACAAAGTATAAATGGTTAATATGACATAAAAATAACAATTATATAATATGCTACCAATTCATAGCATTATAATATTTACTTCTGTTTAAGTATTTTGTTGTACCATTAGAATTAGCATCTCTATGGTAATGGTAACATTTGTTAAGAAACTTCTATGTTTATTATGAAGTAACACGACAAATGAACAGATTAAATATTTGTTGATAGGCAGTTTGTTTTTTATCATTTCACAAGAGTTAGTTCACAGATTCATGATGGATTTCAACAGGTCGTAGTCTGGGTTGTCGTCTTAACAAGTCAATATCATTTACGTCCTTGATCAATGTTTTTTCACTATGTTTGTGGACTTTTGCAAAGATATGGCCATCGTAAGACCAACACGAATCTATATCGCCGTTTTGTCGTAGTTTATTCAGGGTTCAGAGATCAACGCATATCTGCGGGTTGTTGGGTTTTCGGAAATAAGCGTTCCATGTTGATGTTGTTTTAGCTTTCGCTTATCTGAAGAAAACAAAACTGTTGTCATGGCCTATAGGAAATAAAGCGGGCTATGATGTTGATTTACCGTCTTGTACTGGACCAGTAGGATGAGTCCTTCCAGGATCCTGCAGTCGGAGATCTAATCCTAACTCATTATTACAAATGTCAAGGACAAGTTGATCTGAGTTTATGGGCCTTATAATTTGGCCATTGCCGGCATTGGGCTTTGTAGGCAATTTTACACGATTGAATCGTAGGCTGGTGTGACGACAGTACTGTTCAGTTTCTTCTAGCATCTTATCTAGGCTGGCATTGTCTTCAATTGGTCATTTATTTTTACGTTTTGGCTTTCGATGATTTCGTCTAGCTGTTTGGTTTTATTTGTTAAGCCCTCTATTGTTCTTTGTTGGTTGGAGAGAAGGATTTGTTGGTTTGCTATGATGTTCTGCATATCAATCAATATATGTGGTGATAGCAGCTGATATTGTCTGACGAATTGTTAGCTCGAGATTATGTTGGATTGCATCTGTAATCACAGGGATCAATGTTGTAACAAATGATTCACTTTGTATACTATTATTGACAACATCAGCTATTTCAATTTCACGCTTGATCGGACCCTTAGTAGATTTGGCACCAGACTGTTTCGCGATAGGTCTGTCTGTTGGTGTTGTAATAGCACTGTTGCTAGTTTGTCGTGTGTTTGCTCCGACAGAGTGTGATAGTCTGCGACGTGGTTGTCGTTCGCTTTGCTTAATTTCATAAGGTTGCTCTCATTTAGGCTTTCAGGTATTTGACGTTTTAAGCTATTTGTCTCTTGTTGGGGTTCAACCTGGAAACAATTTTGTAATATTGAAAAAGTCAATGTTTACTGATTGATCATTATTGATTTGGTCGGCCATTTTGATGTAAACAAATGGAGTCACCAACTTTTACTGTAGAAATAGTCTGCAAAAGTAAATGTTTTCCAAAATTATCAAAAATCATACGGATATCACAGACAAAGTATTTTAGGTTTCAATGCATCTTGAATTGTTAGCACTACAATACCAATTTCCACCAGAACAGTTGTTTTATAGGAGCTACTTAATACCCGTCATGACATCTCGGGTCTGCTCAATACCTCGGTCCGCTCTATATCTCTTAGAGAGAGAGAGAGAGAGAGAGAGAGAGAGAGAGAGAGAGAGAGGTCCTCATTATGTTTCAAACAGGGTAGGTCTTACTAATGAGACAGTTTTCGCTTTTCTTTTTTTGTTAAGGAACACACTGGTTGCACGAGATTTTATGTATGCTGATGAACCACACAACAGAGTATAGTACAGATCCAATATGCTATATGAATTCCCTTGACAACATAAAGTTACAAGAAAGTCAAACAAAGCCACGAATTTTACATACGCACATGCCATTTAGTTTTCTGCCTACAGAACATATAAAATGTGGTAGAAAAATAGTATATATCACTAGAAATCTAAAACACAGGCATGCATCGCTTTACAATTGTTCAAAAGGAAAAATCGGTGTTCCAGACTGGAGTTTGGGATGACTATTTCAACAAATTAGTATTACACGGTAAGATTATTTTTATACGACTGTCGTTGACGGATGATCACAGTTTTATCGTTTGTACATGCAGTATAACATGTCGTAAAATAACTCATGTTTCATTATCAATTTATTGTCAACTGTTATGTATAACAGTTTGAATACCGGATTGTTTTGGATAAACTCCGACGTTGATTTTGAAATACTATGCTTTCGTTTTTTGTTTGTTGATGAAGGAATGGTGAATAATCTAACAGTCTAATTTTACAAAATTTGGATACCTTGAATTTTTTTTAAAGCTACGAGACATACATTGGTGAACAATATTCTTTTAATTAGTTTAAACTTTAATTTTCCCTATTTTCATAAAATGTTACCTCGTCGCTAGAATTGATAAAACTAATCTCCCTATCAATTTTGACATTTCAGATTTAGTTTTGTTGTTCAAATGTTACAGGTTTTGAATCCGTGCAAAACAAATTTCAGTTCAATCTAACTTAGAACGATACATTAATGAATATTATTAATCTTTATACATTCTTACTTTTTTTGAACCAAGCTGAAAATAATGGTCAGCAATCTACCCAGCTACTACAACACACACAAACCACTTCTCTGGCAAACGTATATAATATATGGCTGCTTTCAGACACATTGAATACTGGATGTTTCAACTATACAAAGGAAATGGCAGCTGATATAGCGAACAAATCGGGCAATATATACCAGCTGACGTATGAAGACCTACTTCTGGTAACTATTTGTACTAATTAATTGAGTCATACTTGTTTGATGTTAATTGGGTAGTGCCTCAGCAAAATTAATGACGGTATCACGTTTACAAGCAATAAATCGTGTAGGTAAAAGGATGGCACTGGGAGTGAGCTTATTAACAGATGCTTTGATTGCAATCAGTAAAAGAGCAAATTGTATACCTTGCAACGGACCACTAATGACAATTCCTAACAAAACATTGCTCATTATTGATTAACAGGTTGTTATTTAACTTCAGTCGAGCAGTATTTCAGCAATGTCCATGACGACAACCGGTGTTTAGTACAATAAATCATGCCAGAGTGGTTGGTGTTTGTTATCTGTTTCGGTCACACCGGTATAATATGTCTAGGACGTGCTTTGATGGGGGTGTATTGTGGTACGTGGAAATTTTGGGTTACTGTTGTCTTACGGCACTTTCACTAATATCGTGAGGATCGGTTTTAACAAGTCATTAACAGACTTTCACGAACTGCTTACTTTTCCCTAGCACCCGAGCTCACCACGGTGGTTTGTTTTTTGTG